>JBBPBX010055385.1:0-23120 GCA_038048925.1 Garcialebias charrua | reverse complement strand
TCTCAGCTCGTGTTCAATGTTTAGCTGGGACCTGTACTTGCTCTTTAGTGCAGCAACAGCAGAGAAGCCAGTCTCACAAAGATAAGATGTTGCAAAAGGAATAAGAATGTCCATAGCCTTCTGCCCTAAGAGTGGATACTCCTTCTCTACACTCAGCCAGAACTCACTCAGTGTCTGTGATGTGAACCTCAGTCTCAATGTGGAGTCAGATGTCAGGTCAATGAACTGGTCTTCCTCTGCAGAGCTGAAACCAGTAGGAGCTGGTGCATTGAAAGGATCTCTGACCCAGTCATACTGGGAACTGTTTTCAGGGAAGTACTTTTCAAAGAATAGCATCAATGATGAAATGTGCTGCTTGATGCAGGGAATCACTGAGGAGGCATCATACTCAGTAGTGTCCACAAATTCATTCAGGTTCTCAAATGAATCAGTATTTCCTTCATCAAGTCGCCTGCCCCACATTGCAAGCTTCCGAGTGAAAGAGCTGATCTTGTCTGTGACCTGAGGGAGGTGTTTATCTTTCCCTTGAAGCTGTAGATTCAGTTCATTAAGCCTTCCAAATATGTCACTCAGGTAGGCCAGTTTTGCCAGGAAGTTCTCATCACTAAATTTTTCTGCAAATTCGTGCTTGTGCTCCTGAACCAAAAACACTCGTATCTCCTCTCTGAGCTCAAAAACTCTGGACAAAACTTTTCCTCGTGACAGCCACCGTGCTTCACTGTGAAACAGCACAGCTTGGTGTTCAGCTCCCATCTCCTCACAGATGGCAGAGAAGACTCTTGTTTTTAGTGGTCTGGTCTTTATAAAATTGACCACACCTATGATGTCAGTCATAATCTCATTTAATTCAGGGGAAAGGTGCTTTGAAGCCAGTGCTTCTCTGTGTATGACACAGTGTGTCCACTTAACTTTGGGTGAGACCTGTTTGATGAGAGCCTGAACTCCTTTCCTCATCCCTGCCATGGTCTGTGCACCATCACTGCAAACTCCGATGCAGTTCTCCCATTTTAGACCATTCTCAGTCAGGAAGCAGTCCAGGATTTTGAATAGCTCTTCAGCTGTGGCTCTGTTTCTGACATATTTACAAAAAAGTAGATCCTCACACAGGGAGTTTGTCATTTCAAAACGTACATAAGACACAAACAAGCAGTCTTTGTTGCTGTCAGTGGCTTCATCAAATTGTAGGGCAAAACGTTTGTCTTTGAGTTTATCTACCAGCTGTTCTTGAAGATCATAAGCAATGTCATTTATTCGTCTGGCAAAACGTGTCTTTGAGTTTATCTACCAGCTGTTCTTGAAGATCATTATGTCATTTATTCGTCTGGCAACAGTGTCATTGGACAGAGGGATAGTTTTTAATTTTGCTGCACTTTTTTCATCCAGCATGACTGACACCATGTCTAACGCTGCAGGTAGTATCAGCTCCTCTGCTATGGTGTGTGGTTTTTTACACTGGGCGATTTGGTATGACACCTTGTAAGATGCTAACAGTGCTCGCTGGTTTTCTGACGTGGCGCTCATAAAGCGGGATGATTGCTGGCAATATTCATCACGTTTTCGATTAAAAAACTCCAATGGCTTATCAGCATGAATGGGGTGTAATGTGGTTAAGTGGCGTCTTAATTTATTAGGCTTCATGCTGTCCGCTGCTAACATTTTAAGACATAACAGACAGACCGGTCTTTCCTCATCTCCCACCTTCGTCACAGTGAAGCCAAGCGCTAAATACCCTTCGTCATATTTCCTCGTTTTAGCTTTCTGGGGACCTGCTTTCTCAATATCTTCGTCTGTCTTCGCCTTTCTTTTCATCCCTGTTAAATATCTCTCCATGCTGTAACTTCGCTCGCTGCACTTTCTGAAACTTCTCATGCGCTGCTGTGGCTTCTTGCTCTATGAAGCAGAAGCACGCGCTCAGTCTGACAACAACAGCGCCACTGCCCCTACTGTCGCGGATGTGAATTACACTTACCATTTTACTTTCAAAATGTGCAAAACTGGGTCAAACGACACGAGCCCCCCTTGGCATCGCACTGCGCCCCCCCAGGGGGGCGCGCCCCACTATTTGAGAAACGCTGCTCTACTCCAACACACCTGGTCTGAATCCATTAACAAGCTTCTGCAGAACAAGAAGAGGGGATTCAACCGTTTGTGTGTTTTGGAGGAGGGAATCAGGTAAAACATGCGGGATAGTCAGAGTCAGTCAGAGATTCTTTACTGTCATTCACACCACATGTGGTGGAACGAGATTATGTACACAGGGTCCCAGTTACATCAAACAATAAAATGTAAAAGAAAAACAGTAATAACATCTAAGATATGAACTAAGAAAAACATCAACTAAAAATACACTAAGCTTGAGGAGCAGGATCGGACAACCCTGGTAGTTTTGCGAAAACTCACTAGAACTGTACATGTTGTTTTTTACCTCATGCATTGTGTTTCCATTGATGTTTGCACATTTCAATAAATTGCTACTTCTGTTTTTCATCCAATATACAAAGAAACGAGAGTTATCTCCAAAAGTTTTGTATCTGCTATGTGGTTAGTCTACATTCTTCAGAGGCTCTAGTCAAGATTTAATCCAATTTTTCTTCAACATTAGTTTTTCTCGTTGTCACTCTTCCGTAAAGCTTAGGCTGGTGAGGAACTCAGGCAACCGTTGCTGTATGCTCAGTTTTCCCCAACTCACATGTTGAAGCATGTAACTCATTCAAGGTGGTCACAGGTGTCTTGATGGTCTCTCACTCTCACTGTTCCCATCCTTGCACGGTTCATGACCATGAGGATGGCCTGCTCTTGGTAGATTTACACATGTCCCATATTCCTTCCATTTCTTATTGATGGATTTAACACGGGGTGTCTAATCCTGGTTCTTGAGGGCCACTATCCTGCATGTTTAAGATGTTTCCCTGCTCCAACACACCTGATTTGAATCAACAGGCTTCTGCAGAAGATGAAGAGGCAAATCAATAAATGAATCAGGTGTATTGAAGCAGGGAAACAGGTAAAACATGCAGGATGGTGACTCTTGATGACCAGGATTGGGCCCCCCTGGTTTAATAGAACTCCTGGGGATGGTAAGGGCCTTGAAAATCATTTTGCATCCATCTCCTGATTTGTACTTTTCTATGCTTTTTGACGTTGGCCGTGTTGACCATGATTGATTAAAACTGCAATAAAAGCTTTAAAGATCCTGGGCGTGAAATTTTATAGACTCTGTGTGTGCCACCTTCATTCCATATAGAGTAAGAGATAAAGCAGAATACAGGTGTACAAGCTGCTAAGTCAAGGAGATATTTTTACCTCCTTTATCCTCGTCTGAAACTTATTCCTGGAACAGTGAAAACCTATCCACTTAGAGTGCTGTCATCCTATTAGGACACCACACACTTTGATCTTGTAACTCTGTCCAATGAATTTATTAATGCGCACACAAAGATGGCGGCACATTAGTGTGAGCAGAAAAAAAACGAAACGAATATCTATTGAAGTGTTTGGAGAAAATCTGGAGGAAGATGTTAAAACAAAAGCAGTTGGAAAAGTCTGTTGAATGGCTGCTCGTCATGTGATACATGCATGAAGGGGTGCTTAATTCAAGGTGTGTGTGTGATTTCAGGCCCAGTCGTAGCAGGCGTAGTGGGCCTAACGATGCCTCGATACTGTCTGTTTGGAGACACCGTCAACACAGCATCACGAATGGAGTCCACGGGGATGTGTGAGTGTCTTGCGTTCTTATCCTTTTTCTTTTTGGATATACAGTACTGTACTTCTTTTTTAAGTGGAGCATGCTTCAGGACAGGCCTACGGCACGTTGACTGCATGCTGCTCAAGGTTAAACAGGGTTTTAAAAGAGCGGCGCTCACTAATCCCTTAACACTGTCATTAGAATTAAAGATTAGGTTGAAGTTGTTGAATAAAAGACAGTAGTTATCAATTTTCTTTGAGTCGTCTCCTGACAATTTTAGGGAACAATCACGATGTAAAGTCTTTCGTAGTGGTTTAAAATAAATGTGATCTCTCTTCTCTGAGGACTACACCTTATAAACATGTGTTTTTCTGTCTCTTTTACCATACCATACCATTTTATTTATAAAGCACTTTAAACAGGAACAAGTCCACACCAAAGTGCTGAACAAACAAACATGCAACAGGCAAATCAAAAGGCGTTCAATTCAAGATCAACTGGACTTTATTTGTAACAGAAGACGTTTCGCTTCTCATCCGAGAAGCTTTATCAATTCAATGAACCAGACTGTGTGTGCGTGTGGATTTATAACAGGAGTCACAGTCTGGTTCATTGAATTGATAAAGCTTCTCGGATGAGAAGCGAAACGTCTTCTGTTACAAATAAAGTCCAGTTGATCTTGAATTGAACGCCTTTTTGATTTATCATGTCCTGGACGACTGAGAATCTTCACTAGCACATGCAACAGGCAACACAGACAATGAAGTACAACACGAAAAACATAAAAACATTGCAGATCATAAATAAAACGATCAAATACAAATCAGCTGGTGTTGAAAGCAACGGAATAGTAGTGAGTTTTTAACCGGGATTTGAAAACTGAGAGGGAGGGGGCCTGTTTGATGAGCAACGGTAACTTGTTCCAGAGTCTTGGGCCTGCTACAGAGAAGGCCCTGTCTCCTCTGCGCTTAAGGCGAGTTTCTGGAACTCTTAAGAGTACACGGTCCTCAGACCTCAAAGCACGTGGAGGGACATATGGGTGTATCAGATCTGAGAGATAGGCGGGGGCGAGACTGTTCAGCGATTTGTAGACATACATGAGAATTTTGAATTGGATTCGAAGATGAACCGGTAGCCAGTGTAGGGAGGCCAAGACTGGTGTAATGTGCTCTCTTTTGCGTGTGCTGGTTAAAAATCGGGCTGCTGCGTTCTGAACCAGTTGTAATCGTGCAATGGTGCTTGACTGATGCCAAGCAGAAGTGAATTGCAGTAATCAAGCCTAGATGTAATGAATGCGTGAATCACTGTCTCCAGGTTGTTTTTGATAATATGGGCTTCAGCTTAGACAGACGCCTCAGCTGGAAAAAACAGGATTTGACGATCATGTTTACATGACTGTTGAGTTTCATGGAAGGATCCATTATCACTCCCAGATTTGTGACTTTTTGTTTTTCAGACAGGGGTAGAGCAGAAAGGTTGATGCAGTGGTTCGAGGTTGTGTCATTGGGAAGGAACAATATGGCTTCAGACTTCTTATCATTGAAACTTAAGAAATTTAAAGCCATCCAGTCCCTGATGTCAGCCAGGCAGTCGAGCAGAGGTTGAATAGAGCATGTACCATTTTGTCTTAGGGGGAAGTAAATTTGACAGTCATCGGCGTAGAAGTGGAAGGGTATGTTGTGTTTCCGGAAAATAGCACCAAGTGGCAGCAGGTATAAGGAGAACAAGAGAGGACCCAGGATGGACCCCTGCGGAACCCCCCATTTAAGAGCTCTAGCCGCCACTGCAGAACTAAAACCATTGATGGAAACACAAAAGGATCTGTCAGAGAGGTAGGATCTGAACCAGTTTAGGGCTGACCCTGAGATGCCCACCCACTGCTCCAACCTAGCAATGAGGATCTCATGGTCGATGGTGTCGAAAGCGGATGTGAGGTCCAATAGGACAAGCAGCACAGAGTCACCAGTGTCTGTGGATAGGAAGATGTCGTTAAAAACCTTCGGTAGGGCAGTCTCAGTGCTGTGGAGGGATTTGAAGCCAGACTGGAATAGCTCGGGGATAGCGTGATCCTCTAGGAAGCACTTTAGTTGGGACTCAACTATTTTCTCTAGAAGTTTAGATACAAATGGGAGTCTGGAGACAGGCCTGAAGTTGGATAATACTGACGGGTCGAGGTTTGTTTTTTTCAGGAGGGGTTGAACAGCAGCATGTTTTAATGATTTTGGCACCACACCCGAGGATAGACTGCTATTTACAATAGAGAGAATGGAGGGACCCAGAGTGTGAAAGACCTCCTTTAGTAGCCCTTTAGTCTATTTTACTGTATTTTCAGTCATAAGTGAACACTGAAAGTTTATAAGTTCTTGCTGCCAAGAGCAGAGCTGTAACGAGTAATGTGCTGCCTTCAAGTGGTGAAACATCACATTACAGCCAAGCTTCTGTCAGCTTCTTGAAAACCTCAAAACAATCAAAGAGAGCCTTTTTGTTGAGCTGACTTATTATTATTATTTTTTTGCACAGCTTACAGAATCCATGTCAATGAAACCACAGTTAAGCTCCTGAACAGCTTACAGATGGGATACAAGATCCAAGTCAGAGGCCTGACGGAGTTAAAGGTAACTAGAAAGAGAACAGAACCCACGCACAGCCTTTGAACTGACGGTGTTATTAATGAACACAAATGATGATCTGATTTTAGGGAAAAGGTATCGAGACCACATATTGGTTGGTGGGGAGGGAGGATTTCAACAAGCCTCTACCAACTCCTATAGACAGTAAAGAGTAAGTTTATTTTCCCTCCTTAAATGGAGTTACCCTGGTTTAATCATTAAATTTATCCCATCAAAATAGGCTTCTGATGATTTTATCGCAATTTAAGGTTACCCAAAACTTTTTTTTGTGTCCTGTTACAGTGGCGTAAATCATGGTGTGACTATAGAAGAGATCCCAGCTGACAGAAGACAAAAGTTCCTGGATCGACAGAAGAAGACAAACTAGTCTTTAGAAAATTTGGGAAGATGTGTGTGAAAGAAAGCAACAGCAACAAATACAATTTGCACAACACTCACAGTTATGCTCACAATCAGAGGATTTTTGGGATTGTCAACAAAAAAAAGAGACAATTTTTGCATTTAGTTTGATATTTCACAACAAAACCAGAATAAAACTTTAATGTTTGGGTGCAAAACTTTACCAGGAATTAGCCACCATCAGCTCTGTGTTTGAACTTTAGTTGGTTTTATACTAAAATACATAAATACGGAATAATCTGATCATCAAAGGTGTGTTAAAAGGTGTGTTTGTTCGAGTTGTGAGTAACTGCTGTTGTGTTTCCTGTCATTTCTGCACATTTACTCAATTCTATTCAGGGTGGAGGAAAATCTGTCATGAACTGTAACCCCGGAATTACACCACATGCGTTACGGCTCCGCCCCGCTCCGGTCCGACCTCCGCAGCAAATACGCACCCTTTATAATCAATGACAGAATTTACACTGGCTCCGCACGGCGGCGGCGAGCTGCGGAGAGCGGACGGCAGTCCGTCAAAATTAGAAAATTTTCTATTTCTGCCGGATGACGGAGCTGTGCCGGAGTCAACTTTTGAAGATTACGTCGCACCAACAGGAAAAGGAACGAGCACAACTTCCGTATTTACAAAATAAAATCACCACGGGCGGACTAATCCTAGCTCTATACGGATTTATTTGTACAAAAATGCTGTCAAACTATCATTTATGACTATTCTATGACTAAACTATTATATTTATGACTATGACTACGCCTACAAACGCAATACAAGAAATAAATAAATAAAAACGTATTTTATTCTGAAATGTAAACATCACTTCCTGTTGCTCAAACCATGTAGCTTATTTACGAGAGAAGATCAAGGCAGCAGTCTCTCTACAGTTGTTCTCCTTCTTCCACCGAATGAATTGTTTTGTTCTGACTTCACTTGATTTATCGCGCGATCTCGCACGTGTCTTGGAGCGGCGCATCCAGGCGGACCTGAGGGGAGCGCAGGCAGTGGGCGAGGACTCACGTCAGCTGCGACATGCGGACCGCAGCGGGGCGGAGCCGCGTGCAGTGTAATTCCGGGGTCAGACAAACCTCAGTTTGGAGAAATGGAGTTTGTTTGACAGATTCAGAAGCTGATTTGTTCCTAGATCAAATAATATTACTGCCAGCTCAAGATAAGTCCAGTTTTGACCATTTTAAAGCAATTTATGAAAACACACCCTGATGCATGCTCAATAATCCAGGTAGAAAAATCTAGAAAAGCCAAGTCTGGTCCTCTAGACATTCAAAAAACAAAACAAAACAAAATGTTAGAAAATTCGGGAAGATGTGTGTGATAGAAAGCAACAGCAACAATGTTTTTTGTTTTGTTTTTTGAATGTCCAGAGGACCAGACTTAGCTTTTTTAGATTATGAAAACACAGTTTTACAAACCAATACTGTACATAGCCGTCAGTTTTGCATTATAGTTATTCCAAATGAAGTACTGCAATATTCCAACCGGCCATGCCCCAGGCTGCACTGAGAGTGTGACATATGTGGGGCAGCTTTTTGTGCAAATAACTGCAGGATTTTCTGTAACACAAACACTTGAGATTATCAAATAAAGTTTGCGTGAGGTGCTGCAAAGCTCTTAAAACGTCAGTTGCTTTAGGATGGGCAATTTCCCACTTTAGAGCACGCTCAGTTTAGCTGTCAATCTATGCAAAATCGATCTGTGATTCTCCAAACTCAGGCCATTTAAAGAGCTATCTACAACAGGTAAGATATTGGTTGTTTTTCCCCCCACTTCACTAAATCTGAACTGTCACTTAGTCTCAGGTAAACATTGGCTCTAAGGATGCTGTAAACCAAAAAGTGTGTGTTGTTTTTGTGTTGTTGTCGTCACAAACGAGCAAACCCCAACAACTGTTCAGAGGTTTTCTGTGCAGGTTTCACCGACGCTCCGTTAGCAGCCATCGATGTTCTGCATGTGTGCTCGCTCAACGCTGTCTCATAACTTATTGAAATAATATGTCTGGTCTGCACTGACGCAAAGAATTTTAGATCCAGTTAGCTGATCTTGTGCTTCAGCAGATCGAGCTTCTTACCTGCAAATCATCATCGTTTGGAGGGAAACGCTCATCTGTCGGAGCTCTTAACCCACTAACTCGTGTTTGGGTTTTCCAGAACTCCAATCTTCCAAGTCAATTTTCTTGGGCTCTGGTTTTTGTATATACTGTAAATTTGTACATTGTATCCTAAGATTTTAGAAACGTTTCTTTCAGCTCGGGTTTCTCTGACAAAACAAACACAGGACTTCAGTACCATTGTGTTCAAAAAGCAAGCGGTTGTGTTGTCGGCTTGCTAAATGTCTGCCGCAGGACTCATGTTGAAGCAACAAGAGGCGGACGACACGAGGGTGGGATTTAACACTGAAAACAGGCTGTAGACCTGTTTGTATTTTTATTTTTTAAACTTGGCAGCTTGCTGCCGATCACTTCTTACAACCTATCCAGACTTGTTGCTGTAGCTGAGTGTATGGAGCTAAAAAGAAATGGGGCGTCTGACGACTTGATTATCAGATTGCTTGTGGTGTTTTCTTTCACACAGTTAACTGTTTAGCAGCTCTGGCTCTTCAAGCATACACCCATGACCAAGAGGGCATGTATGGTCCCGAATTAAGAAGAGCAACTTAAAATAAGCCACATGTTTCTGTCATTGATGGGTATTTAAAGAACAAAATGGCTAATCCTATTTAATAGGCGCTACTGTACTTTTTTTTTAATTTTATTTTTTTAGATTTATTAACAATTTGCCAAACGGATAGATCACATCAAAACTGAATGGGGTGCATTGTTCATTTTGAAAGTGATCTCGGTGTGTTTCTGTAAATAAATGATGGTTTTAGTGATGGTTGTGTCTGTTTCGCTGCCTACCATCAATTCAGTCTGCTTAATGGTGGTCTGACCAAACAGGTGTACTGTGTTGTTTCACAGTGAGTGAAGCAGGAAATAAAAAGTTTAATAAGTGTAAGATACGTGAGACAGTTTAACCTGACACACTTCTACTTTAAATAATTACTTATTCAACACTCGCAGGTGAGAATAGTAATTCACAGATTCTCTTCTTTTTCAGGATTACACAATAAATCGTGTGATCAGATGAATGTATATGAGTGATAATGAGACGTAATTATATTTGATCCATCAGAGATGCGACCATTTATTTAAACAAATCATCAATCAATATCATATATACAGTGGATTGGTCTAATAAGCTTTTCCTATAAGTTAACACATCAAACAGTTGAAAATCACGCGTTCGTAACTTCACTAATCGACATATCTTTCAAGGAACAACAGACTAAATTATGAGATCTTAGAATAACTTAATCTGCAGGCTTTTAGCTTAAAGTTCTGGCGAGGATGGATAAGGAAAAAGTTTAAGGAGGAGAAAGATGGAGGAAGTAAAGGGAGGAGAATTATTTTGAAGTGTTTAACCAGAAAACACGGTACTGTACACTCTTCAATCGGCGTCCGCTGGACTCAGGTTCGCTAACGACGACTTTTTACCTTTGCGAAGATTCATCGGTCTCGACTCCGGTAAAGTAGGCTAGCCTTAAAGTGCACGGACCGTCCATCCAGCTACGTTTTTGCAGACTTCCAAGTGTTCACCTTCAGCGACTCGCATAAGGTCCGCATCAACTGAACCGAGGTAGTGGCACTGGTTCTGGTTGGTTTTCAAGATAAAAGTATTCCCTGAGGAAAATTAATTCAATGTTGGAGCTTTAAGCTCGAGGCAGACTTTATAGTTGGCATGCTATAAGTCCTTAGCTGATGACGAGGTCTTTGACTCAATGACCAGCATCCATACAGCTTTTAGGAGAAGACATCACAGTTCAGCTCTCCAGCAAGACTGGGTAAGAAACAGGAAATAGAGTTTTTGAAGGGAACTTGACGTCAGAGTTTCCTCTACGTTTCATTGGCTTAATAACCAGGAGTAGGAGGGGGTTAGGTCAAGTCAAAGAGTTCACTTGAAGTCAGACGAGTGAAGGATTGTTTTAAAAACAGAGAAAGATAGTTTTAAAAGTGGACAGAATTGAGACGCAAGTTAAATGATTTAACTTGATTAAACTGCTCCTCATTTCTAAACAAAACTAACAAGACTACTCTGACATCGTCCTTCAACTTAAACACAGTTTGAACACCATCATATGAAGAAATAACCAGCATAGTAACACATGATCATAAAAATGACAGGTTATTCTGTTGATTACATTTGAATTAGAACAAATTTAAAGAATAAAAAGAGTCTCTTGTGATTGAATGTGTTCATTTAAATGGAATAAATCAGTGTTCTGTCCTTCACTGCAGGCTCTCAGAGAAAAGGTGCCTCACTGGGAGATTCAGTGATAAGGTGTGTCCACTACACCAGAAAAAGGGCTGAGAAAGTGGGACTGTTTCACCCATCAATAGATCGCTTACAACAAGCTTCAGTTGACATCTTTCCTCACTGTTTCATGCTGGCGCTCTAAAGCACATAGGTCAACCTCAAGGCCCGGGGGCCAAATGTGACCCTCGTTGACATCTTTTCTGGCCCCCAAGATGATATGCTATACATAAAATACTTTTTTTCCACTTTAATTTTTTCAGTACAGTAATCTTTGATTAAGGTGTCTAAAGTGCAACAGAGAATGTCAATTGAGACAAATCAAACTCTTTTTGAGGAACCTGCAACCAAGAAAAGATGTTGCCTGGTCCAGTGTTCCACGACCAGCACGAAAACCACACTGCTCCTCCTGAATCCGAGGTTCGACTATCCGACGGACCCTCCTCTCCAGAACCCCTGAATAGACCTTACCAGGGAGGCTTAAGAGTGTGATCCCCCTATAGTTGGAACACACCCTACGGTCCCCCTTTTTGAATAGGGGAACCACCACCCCAGTCTGCCAATCCAAGGGAACTGCCCCCGATGTCCACGCGATATTGCAGAGTCGCGTAAGCCAACACAACCCCACAACATCCAGAGCCCTAAGGAACTCAGGGCGAATCTCATCCACCCCTGGAGCCCTGCCACCGCGGAGCTTTTTAACCACCTCGGTGACCTCAGCTCCAGAGATTGGAGAGCCCGACCCAAAGTCCCCAGGCTCCGCTTCCTCAGTGGAAGACGTGCCAGTAGGATTGAGGAGGTCTTCGAAGTACTCCGCCCACCGACTCACAACATCCCGAGTTGAGGTCAACAGCACGCCATCCCCACCATAAATGGTGTTGGTCGCGTACCGCTTTCCCCCCCTGAGACGCCGGATGGTGGACCAGAATCGCCTCGAAGCCGTACGGAAGTCATTCTCCATGGCCTCTCCGAACTCCTCCCACGCCCGAGTTTTTGCCTCAGCAACCACCCGAGCCGCATGCCGCTTGGACTGTCGGTACCTATCTGCTGCTTCCGGGGTCCCACAGGCCAAAAAGGCCCAATAGGACTCCTTCTTCAGCCTGACAGCATCCCTCACCGCCGGTGTCCACCACCGGGTTCGAGGGTTGCCACCACGACAGGCACCAACAACCTTGCGGCCACAACTCTGATAAGCTGCCTCGACAATAGAGGCGCGGAACATGGCCCACTCGGACTCAATGTCCCCCGCCTCCCTCGGAACGTGTTCAAAGCTCTCCCGGAGGTGGGAGTTAAAGCTCCGTCTTACGGGAGACTCTGCCAGACGTTCCCAGCAGACCCTCACAATACGTTTGGGTCTGCCAGGTCTGACCGGCATCCTCCCCCACCATCGGAGCCAACTCACCACCAGGTAGTGGTCAGTTGACAGCTCCGCCCCTCTCTTCACCCGAGTGTCCAGGACATGCGGCCGCAGATCAGATGAGACGACAACAAAGTCGATCATCGAACTACGACCTAGGGTGTCCTGGTGCCAAGAGCACATATGTACACCCTTATGCCTGAACATGGTGTTCGTTATGGACAATCCATGACGAGCACAGAAGTCCAACAACAAAACACCACTCGGGTTCAGATCAGGGGGGCCGTTCCTCCCAACCACACCCCTCCAGGTCTCACTGTCATTGCCCACGTGAGCGTTGAAGTCCCCCAGCAGAACAAGGGAGTCCCCAGGAGGCGCACTCTCCAATACCCCCTCCAAGGACTCCAAAAAGGGTGGGTAATCTGCGCTGCCGTTTGGCGCATAGGCACAAACAACAGTCAGAGCCCGTCCCCCCACACGTAGGCGAAGGGAGGCTACCCTCTCGTTCACCGGGGTGAACCCCAACGTACAGGCACCAAGATGGGGGGCAACAAGTATGCCCACTCCTGCTCGGCGCCTCTCACCAGGGGCAACTCCAGAGTAGAAGAGTGTCCAACCCCTCAGGGCATATTAATATCAAACTTATTGACAGTCTTAAACTAAAACTCAAAAGCAGAAACGGCCAAAAAGATGTAAGGTTCAACCAAATTACCATCTTGGTTCCAAATGGAATCGACTTAAAGCAAAGCGGCAATAAAAAAGTATTATGAGGACCCATGCAGAAACTGGAGTGGATAATGGTTAGCAAAGCACCAGTGACAATTCTAGAAGACCAGTTGGCAACAAAAGGTGCAAAACAATATGGAAAGTTGATGTATCCATTCTTTTTCACTCAATCCGGAGTTGAATTGTGGGGGCAGCAGGTGTTGCTTCATTCGGTCATGGTGAAGAAAGAGTTGAGTCAACAGGCAAAGCTCTGCATTTACTTGTCTGTCTGTGTTCCACCCCTCACCTGTGGACATGAGGTTTGGATCATGACTGGATCCATGCAACTGAAACGAGCATCCTCCATAGGGTGGCCGGGCTCAGAGATGGGTTGAGGAGCTCCTCAGTCATCTGGGGGATCTCATGTAAAGTCACTGCTCCTCCTCACTGCCAGGAGTCTGTTGAGGTAATTTAGGCACTAGATCAGGATGCCTCCTGGACGCCTCTCCCTTAAGAGGTGTTTTGGGCATGTCCTGGAACAGGTCCTAGGGCAGACCTCACAGGGATTGTGTATGTTCTCTGGCCTGGAAATGGCCCGGTGTCCTCCAGGAGGATCTGAAGAGTGTCACTGGGGAGAGAGAGGTCTGGGTTTCTCTCCTGGACCTGACTGTGACTGAACAGTAGAAGACAGCAATGGAGAAGAAAGTCAAACCAAGCCAAACCCTCGCAAAGTTCCCACAAAAACAAACCTGGGAAGGGTTTGAGACCCACAGCAGCTCTGTGTCTACTTTGGGAGAAAGTTATGACGCAACATTTTCGAACATGTTCAGAATTCTAGCAGCAGAAGCCTCACATGAGGAAATATGAAAAATAACCCAAACATTTTTAAACGCCAAACTATGTTCAAAACTTTCTGCCAGAAAAACTTTTGAACTATAGACTATCCATATATAATATACAGTAAGATTTTTTTAAAGTTAATTAGTTTTCTTTAGCTCTTCTCAGAACTCTCCTTTTGATGTTTTGAGACCCACACTTGAGGTCCCCACTCCAACTTTGGAAACCTTTGGGTTAAACCAGTAGTACGGTAGTTTGGTTGAATAGGTAGTGGTAGCGCAGAGGTTACAGAAGGTGGACCTGATCAGAAGGTTGCCGGTTCAACTCCCCAGACTGATAACATCATAATGTGAGTGGGAAAGGTGAAGCACCCACACCTGCCCCCACCCCATTTGTCCCACTCTGAGCCCTTGAGCAAGGGCCCACCATTTGTCCCACCATCTGCTCCCCCTGCACCTTGCATGACAACCCTCTGCTCCATGCAGAGGGCTGTATAGCTCGGTGGTCTGTGGTTGTGTCAGGAAGGACATACGGCGTGTCGCCAAGTCCTCATGAGACTCAGTTTGCTGTTATGTTATGTGGCGATCCCTGAAGAAGGGAGCCGCTGAAAATAAATAAATAAATAAATAGTAGTTTAGTTAGAGCTATTTGAAATATTTCAGTGGAAACTTAAAATAAAATTGTTTAAATTGTTTTTAATGTATCAACAGGTGGTGCTAAGAGAATTCAGGATATTTTAGGGTGGACATTATGAAAAGTCTGAGAATTGCTGCTTTAAAGTTTTTCAGCTTCATACACGTTCATTTTAGGCATTCATTTGAAAATTATTCACCTAAAATTGACCTGTATATTAAATATTTAGGATAAAATGACTTAGAAATCTTGTGACCCAAAAAGGAAGAAGTGGGTAAAGATAGAGACCAAGAGACTATGAGTGGACTGTGTCTGTGTTGCTTGCAGAAAACCTTTGAACTGACTTTTATTCTTATTTCTTCCAGTGGTATGTTTTATCAATTTTAGAATTATATAAAACCTTTTTTTCGTACTTTGTCATGCTGTCTACTTTGGATTCCTCACAATATATCAGTTTCATAGCAATAACTCTTAACAAAATAACAATCCTGCAGTAGGTGACATTGAAAATTCTGTTTATGTGGAGTTTATGGATTATAATCTAAACAAACATGATTCCTCTCCTCTCTCATCAGACTTAAAAGCTAAACAAACAAAAAAAAACAGAACTGTTGGATCTGCTTGTCCTTGCTGTGTGTTTGACACTCACCTATAACAACAATGAAGGTTAAAAACATTACATTTACTATCAAAAAGTTAAGCTTGCCTCCTTATTCAGTTCAACCTGGAATATATTGCAAATGATTCAGGAGGGAAGGCTGGAAGCAGTATGTGGAGGACCAGCTTTGTAGAAATGATTTAAGATTTATATTAAACTGAGCTTAAACTGCAAAGTGATGAAGTAATATTAGGTCATAACTTGCTATGCAAGTACTAAATTCTTATCACATGCTCATTGTTGTGCAGATAATATACTGAGAACGTCATCTTTATTTACATATAATATGTTTACAGTATATTAATAATGTGTGTGTTTTCAGCTGTATAGGGTGTGATGTTTTGGTCTGTTCACGTTGTGCAGTTGTCCTCAGCTGGATTAGAGGCCCCTGAATGTCAGAGCACATACATATGATCATGACAGTGTTCCCAGGCTCCACACCAGCCATGATGCTTCCCTGCGTTTTGACTGACACACCGGCTTGGAGGTGCCAGTCTAAAAAATAAAAAAAAATTAAAGTCAAGTTTACCGTAACAAAGCAGGAAGGTTCCGGAAACTGCTTGTAAAAATAAAAGTGCGTCTATCTTGATCATGTTAACGTGAACAGTAAGACAAAAACAATCACAAAATGATTTTACTCCATAGGATCAGTTTGTAGTTTAGATTGTTGAGCTGCTTACAAAAATGCTGAAACCAAACAGAAGTCTGGAAGTGAGATTTTTTTTTTACTTCTACTACAGAAAACATTGTAGAAACTTGACAACATGTATGATTATCAGAGCTTTCTGTTGCTTATGACTCATAAACTATTTTTTATTTGACTATTGTTTTTACTCAGCAACTGTTTGTCCGAGACTTACATTTTAGTATATTTCTTCTGTCTGCCTGCCTTTAGTCAGTTATGTGCAATATACATCATGCATTTAAGCTTGTATTACTACCTGTGAAATACTTATTCTCATCCTACTTGCACAGTTATATTCTACCATGTTGTTGTTATTCTTTTGGACCTTGTAAATACTTGTCACTTTTTGTTACTTTATTTTGTACCCTGCTTTAGTATTCTTGTTTGTTTGTTTTTAGCGAGTCGGATCTGTTCTTCTCATCCTGACCAGTTCATTGTTCATGCATTGTTGACTTTGTGTTAACCTACATATGACAAAATAAACAAAATAACACTTACCGTATTTTCCGCCTGATAGGTCGCACCCTTCTATAGATCACTTTGTCCAATTATTGGAAATAAATTGGAAAAATCCATAAACAGGTCTCACCTTTATTTAGGTCGCACCTACGTCACCGCCGACGTAAAGCGTCACCCACCGCTGACGTGACGCGTCACCGCTGAGACAACCCGGAAATGTGGTCCAAGTGTTTAGCTCTGCTGCAAATGTCTGCCACAGGAGCGCAGAGCAAGGCTTTAAGAAGATTAACACGGTAAAAACAATTATTTGTTTGCTAAAAATTATAGCTGACATTATAGCACAAGGGTTCCTGAGCTTAACCGTTCCTTAAGAAATTCACGAAATGGTCAAATCTGCTGGATTTAAATTGTTTCGCTTTGACGTCTTCCAAACCATTGCGTGCGCTGCGAAAATAAATTATAAATAAATTGAATTTTATCTCAAACAACTCCAACAGCTAACAGTTTGTAAATGAACACCAAATAATTACTTTCTGTAGGTTTCAAGAAAATCCGCGGTGTGGTTTATGAGCTATTTAGACAAATAGTAGCAGGAAAATAACCGACGCTAACTCGACACGTTTACGTCTATAAAACTTCGAATTTTATCTCAAATAACTCCAGCAGCTAACAGTTTGTAAATAAACACCAAATAATTACTTTCTGTAGGTTTCAAGAAAATCTGCGGTGTGGTTTATGAGCTATTTAGACAAATAGTAGCAGGAAAATAACCGAAGCTAACGCGACAGGTTTACGTCTATAAAACATCGATTTTTTTTTAATCTCAAACATCTCATAAAGCTAGTCACTTGTAAATGTCCATACAGTGATTACTTTCTGTAAGTTTGATAAAAATCTGTCCTGTGGTTCTTGACTTATCTTGCTAACAAACACAGCTAACAGTAGTTACCTCCAGAGCAGAAGGCCGGGCAGCGACAGAGTCAGTCCGACCAGAGGAGGCTGCCTTCGGACACATGAGGTGGGAATGGTCGGTGTACCCTAGCGGACAAAAGTGGTACTGCACCATTTTTTTGCCAAAATGAAAAACGGTCATATCTGAGCCAAAAATTGGTCTAAAAATATGGGGGGAAATCCATAAACAAGTCTCGCCTCTCTATAGGTCGCAGGGCATGCAAATTAGGCAAAAAACTGTGACCTATAGTCCGGAAAATACTGTAAGTTTGCTGTAGGGCAGTGAGGAACAAATGTGGTGATAAACAAGTCACTGTGGCAGCTTTACTGTTTCCTTTTCTTTTTGTTCTGTTTACTCTTCTCGTATAGATTTTATACATCAAATGTAGCCATTTTTATAGCATAAATTAATGATGTCCCAAAACCAATACATGTATTGGCATTGGATACTGGTCTATTATCGGTATCAAGTTCGTATCAGGCTTGATTCCAGCTTCAATTACTTATAGGCCTATAAAAACACTCCAATACTTCAAATGGATACCACATTTCTGTTTGGTGACGTAATTTTCTCTGACACTGACTGAAGACAAAAAGGTAAAAATGCTCATAGTTTATAGATATGTTTAGGATAAACAGAAAAGATCATAAGACAGCAAACTGTTTGAAGTTCTTGATTAAAAAAATGTGTTTCTTATGTCATTGTGAAACATGCAAGTATTAACTAAGTATTTGTACACATCAGCAAAGGACCCAAACTGAAGTACTGTACTGTACTTGTCTGACAAAAAACTATCAGTACCCACCTACTTAAATTATTATTATAAATTACTGTTGAAATTTAAAGAAGAAATTTAAGTTTAGTTGAAATAAAGAGCATTAGATGTGTTTATTTAATGCCATGGACTCACTGGACTTTCATGCTAATTAGCTAACAAGGTAGCGAACTAGCTAAATATTTAGATACTGTAATAAGTAGCAAGCTAATTAGCATTAGATATTTCCCTCTGAAATATACAAAGCTATTTTGTGCCACATGGAAAATAAAATGAGCTGGAAAAGGGTAGAGTGCCCTCTCCGGGTTGGGGAGGAGGTCCTGCCACAAGTGGAGGAGTTTAAGTATCTCGGGGTCTTGTTCACGAATGAGGGAAAACTGGAGCGTGAGATCAATATATGTATAGTTCCCACGCATGTGATTAGAATTCCGGAATTCTGGAATTTCCGCCATTTTAGTAGTCAGAAAATGTTGAAGAAGAGCTATTTTGTAAGTTCCAACCTTTCAATTTAAAGACCGTGTAAAGTGAATTTCAATATTTTCTTCAATAAACATTATAAATATCATAATTGTAATCTTGTAAATGAGTAAAAAGTCTCAAAATTGTAGATAAATAAATTTTGGAGTTATAGATCAAACTGTGTATAACAATATTTCTGTTTCAGGATTTTTTGGGCGTGTTTTAAATGTGACTGCGTTTCGTCATGCGGTCTAAAGCCCCACCCCCTGCAGCTCAAGCCGTATAAATTAGTTCTTGCCTCGGTGGAGCCGTTCACTCGCGAATCGCAGATAGCATCAGATAGCAATAGCTATAGCTCCTTTTTTGCTAAGAAAATGCGACAGGTCCATTGCATACTTAGTTATCAACGTGATCCGGGGGGCTTTCTGGGTGGAGTTTGCATGTTCTCTCCGTGCATGCGTGGGTTTTCTCCGGGTGCTCCGGTTTCCTCCCACAGTCCAAAAACATGCATGTTAGGCTGATTGGTAACTCTAAATTGACCCTGGGTGTGAGTGAAACAGGTACCTCTTGTAAATGAGTCCCCGTGGCTCAACGAGGCTAGCCTGTATAAATAAAGGTTGAATTACTCTATATTTTAATCACCAACACAGACCCCGCATGCGATGTGACCGGGTCGGACCGGAGAGACCCCTGCTGTCGGACCGGGTGCAGCGAGTCCGCTCATCTTCTAAAATAGCGCTTATTATTAAACACATAACAGCGGAGTTATGAATTATAGTTGTGTCCTCAACTTTAAAAACAAAACCAGAGTTGTTTGTGCACTAAAAACAGCGTAACTCTTGGAAAAAGGAGCTGCTGTTACAGCCAGAACTCAGATAAAAACAGAGCAGGTTTACTCACTGGATCTCTGCTGCACCTGTCTGCCTCTCCACACACAGCTCAGGCTGTGAAGAACGATGCCGACCGTCACAGTGGTCACTGTCTGACTCAGAGTCTGAGTCTGGCTCTGGAGGTTCAAATGAGTAGGGCTGGAGAACTCCAATTAGGCTGCCAGTCTTCGCGAACATCCTCACTTTACCGCAGTTCTTCACTGGGCAGGACACGGGCGCTGCTGTGCTGAAACCACGCCCACGCGCTGACACGCCCCCAGCGTTTCAGACCAGGGCACAATTGACCTTTCGCAGAAGCCCCGCCCCCTTAGTTACTGTTGCTACGCCCGTCAAGCTTTCTGTAGCCGGTGAGTGTTAGCGCGTCATGACGGGGATAGCTTGTATACCAGTGCGTGTTAGTGACTCATTTTGGAGCAATACCAGCGCAATATCCTCCAGATCCAGTAAGTCTACTATCACCCATAAGTCAGCGAAGAAATACTGTATATTTTTAAGCGTTTATTTAGCTAAATTTAAAGAAAGAAAGCTCCGGTTTGACCCGCCTGGCGCCTGCATAAAAATCAGCGAACTTTTTTTTTAAAAATCCAGCTGATTTGAACATTTCGTTAAACTCAGGAGTACGTCTACTATCACCCATAAGTCAGCGAAGAAATACTGTATATTTTTAAGCGTTTATTTAGCTAAATTTAAAGAAAGAAAGCTCCGGTTTGACCCGCCTGGCGCCTGCATAAAAATCAGCGAACTTTTTTTTTAAAAATCCAGCTGATTTGAACATTTCGTTAAACTCAGGAGTACGTCTACTATCACCCATAAGTCAGCGAAGAAATACTGTATATTTTTAAGCGTTTATTTAGCTAAATTTAAAGAAAGAAAGCTCCGGTTTGACCCGCCTGGCGCCTGCATAAAAATCAGCGAACTTTTTTTTAAAAAATCCAGCTGATTTGAACATTTCGTTAAACTCAGGAGTACGTCTACTATCACCCATAAGTCAGCGAAGAAATACTGTATATTTTTAAGCGTTTATTTAGCTAAATTTAAAGAAAGACGCTCATGTTTGTCTTACCTTTGAGCATACATACGAATGCTTGTTTATCTTCGAGACATTAAGCTGGGAGTGAGGCCTTCCACACTGTTTTATCCATTGTTGACACCGTTCCAGTTGTGTTTTCGGCTTTGGGAAGGGAAAAAACAAGACTCCACCAGACAAACTCTTGGGATACCTGCTGTCTGATTTACACAATCCATAGGCGCATCGCTTCACCATCTTGTAGAATGTCGGACCTAGCTTACATAGCCGGAGATGCTAGTGACGTGTGATTGGACAATGGCCGGTTGGGGGCGGGGTTTTGCGAAAGGTCAATTATGATTTTTCATTATTTTTGAGACTTAATTTTATAAGGTAAACAATGTTTTTAATCAGTCAGATTGATTAATAACACATATTTATGCCGTGTGACAAACTCAAAACACACATTTAATTTTACTTTACACGGTCTTTAATATTTTTAACTATGCATTTATTTTATTACTTATATCAAATATTGCTTTGTAATTGCTTGTTTGAATTTGGTGCCTTCATAAGACGTGTTTAATGAAATTTATTTGAACTTTTTCATTTTGCCTTCCTCTGATAGCCATGTGAATTGATATTTCCCAGCTATGAACCTTATCAAATAATATGTATTATTTTTGAAACACTGGGACTGTTAGTTTTAATTATTTTGAATAAAGCAGTTTATCAAGTATCATCCATTATTTTTTTATACTTACACATTAAATAAGTAATAAGACAACTACTTTTCTGCTGAAAAGAAATCACATTACTACAGCAGCCATTTTTACAAGTGAAAAATTACATATTTATAAATATTCAAATATCAAAGTAACGATATGTTTTTAATTAATATTACAATTATTAAAAGTGACATTAATTTGTATACCTATTCATCTTAGACTCCGATCTTTGATGTTCCTTAGCTGCCTTTCTGGGAGTGAGCACCAGTCAACTTCAATGTAGGAGCCCAGTCAGGGTTTGACCTGTCGTGTGCAGCCGTCCTGAACAACATAAAAAATTTAACAGAAGCAATTATTCAAATGTTGGAAGTTATACCCAAAATATTACTTTTTAATATAATATTTTCTGAACAGACACATTCCCAATGCTTTATTCACACATGAAAACAAAAGGGAACCAAAATCAAAACAATGACAATGTCGCAGTGTTCAAATATTATCTATTTGAAATATAATGTGTATGTATACATACACAGTGTACGTATATACAGTACATACAGCATTATATACTGTGTACTCTCAGCTCTGCATGTACATACTGTGAACTCTCAGTTACTGCCACATCAAATTTTAGCTCAAAAACTGTAAAACTGTCAGTGATAAACATTTTTGTTTCCAATATATTCAGGTAGCGATAGGGGCCATCTTAAATTGAGTTATCCTAAAGCTTATCAGTTGTAAATGTCCGTCCAGTGATTAGTTTCAGAAAGTTTCATATAAATCTGTCCCTGCTGAAACCCATCTGTTCTCTCTGGCGTTTCATACTGTGTGAGCTGACTTTGTGTACATGTATATATTTTATCCTGTGTTTTCATTTTAATGCTGTTCTTATACATTTTTATTATAATTTCACTGCTGTAAATGTCATAGTTTTACCATTAGTGTGTGTTACTGTTTCTGTAATTTTATTGTGATGCACCAGTTGAAACAGTTTGGTCGTGTGGGTCCATGAGTTATTTTGCTAACAGACAAACAGACTGACTACAAGCGTTTACGTGTGTGTCAGCCTGATGTCACAGGGTAAATAAAGGTTCAAAATACATTATTAACAAACAGCTTCCTAACAACAGAGAGTTGAGGCTAAACATGAGCAAGGCACTTTTCGTGTGTTACTGTGTGGATGTTAGCATGTAAGCATAGCGTTGCTAAGCTAGCGACAGTAACAGAGAGCTAGATCATGAAAAAAACTGTTCAAACACACACAGTTTCGCTAAGTTATTCACATTGAATGTTGGCTTACCTGACAAAAAGGGATCGGAGCATATTTTTGATGTTGACGAGGGCACATCCTTGCTGTTGATCTTACACAGCCAGACTCGCCGACGTTCAGTAGTGAGCGCTTCTGTATCTGGTCCTTCATGCTTCCTTATTTTCGGAATTGCGTAAAACTTACGCTTGGCAATTGCTGGCAATTGCTTGATTGGTACAACCACTAACCCAACACGAAATAACCATTGCAATTAGTTACAAATAAACAACCGCGAAAAATACACTGCTCATAACATACACTGCTACTAGTGGTCAGGAGTGGAAGTATCGCCAACCAAAATGGCGGACAACCCGGAAATGCCCATTATGTGACGTCACATGGGAACTATGTATAGGTGGATAGGTGCAGCATTCGCAGTGAAGCGGGCGCTGTACCGGTCTGTCGTGGTGAAGAGAGAGCCGAGTCAAAAAGCAAAGCTCTCAATTTACCAATCAATCTGTTCCTACCCTCATCTATGGTCATGAGCTTTGGGTTGTGACCAAAAGAACGAGATCTCGGATACAAGCGGCTGAAATGACTTTTCTCCGCAGGGTGTCTGGACTCTCCCTTAGAGATAGGGTGAGAAGCTCAGTC
>JBBPBX010055383.1:0-23120 GCA_038048925.1 Garcialebias charrua | reverse complement strand
TTCTTGAACTTCCTGTGTTTTATTTACGGTAAAATATATATATTTTTTTACTCAGTTTCAGCCCTCATCTTAAATGAGCAAACATTTCCAGCCAGAAGCAGCACCGCTCACAATCAGACCTCAACAGAACCGGACCTCAACAGAACCAGACCTCAACAGAACCGGACCTCAACAGAACCGGACCTCAACAGAACCAGACCTCAACAGAACCAGACCTCAACAGAACCAGACCTCAACAGAACCGCTGAGACGACAATGCTGCAGGAGGACATGAGGAGGAAGGAGACCGGAAAAAGAGCCATCTTTAGCATTGTGTCATGGCCGACTGATTCTATTTTTACAATTTGTGCTAAAATAATTTATTTGTGGGAATCCCACGTTTCACCAACAAATAATTTAATTACACACAATCTAAAACAATGATGCAAATAAATTTAGATCCAAAGCAAAATAATATAGAATAAATAAGTTCCAACATCTAAGACTAAACAGTGTTGAACAATGACTGTAAAGATATTAAAATCAGTTATAAGTTATAAAACTTGAAAATTACTGTACAGTTAAAAAATATTTTAATTTTTAAAAGATACCAAAAAGTTTATTATTATTATTATTATTAGAAAACTGAAATTAATTCAAATGAGATACTTTTTTCATTAAAACATCAAAGTTCACTTACTGAACCAGAATAATATTTTTAAAATGAAACAACAGTATATTGATCCAAAAAAGCTACCGTAAGTCTGGTCCTCTGGACATTCAAAAAAACAAAAACAAAGCAAAACAGTATATTGAATTAAAACCAAAGAAAAATCTAAAATATTAGAATTTTTTTGTTTATTTAATTGAACCGTAACTTTTAAAAATGGTCAAATTTTAGTTTCTAAATTAAAACAATTAACTGTTATTTTTAAAGCTTCAGTATGTAGCTTTTTTTATGAACATATTTCTTCACTCTGTCACTACCTCCTGACAGACTGATGTTAGCCAGGTAATCTCTGAAAAAAAATAAAAAAAATATTGTCCCCTTGCTTCTCCAGGTGGTAAATAAGCATTTCTAAAAAGAAAAGGTGACCCGCCATTTTCCAGCCAATAAAAACAGAGTTTGTAACCAGCCAATAAAAACAGAGCTTGAATTTGAAATTCAACAGACCACAAGGGGGCAGAGCCACATATGGCTCTGAGGGGGAGGGATCAGAATGCTTTGCCTGTTGAAAATATTTCTAAGTGCTGCAGTTCTACAGAAACTGCATACTGAACCTTTAATATAGTTGAAATCAAAAAGCTTATTTTCATATTTTTGGTGTTTTATAAAGAATAACTAGAGAAATTGCATTTCCTGTGAAAATGCAATGTGAATGGTTTGTTGCTGAAGAACTTGCTGAAAAACAGCTTACATTAGCTAAAAACATTCTGAAATAGCTGAAATGGAACAACAAGCCTAAATTAGCAGAGGAAATCAGAAAGAACATAGATTTACTGAATTAGATTTAAATAAGCAGGAATGAGCACAAAGATTAGGAAATCAGCTAAAAAAGCTTAAATTAGCATCAAAAAATAGCTGCAATTAGCTGAAAACTGTTTAAATTAGCAGAAGGAAGTTGAAAGCAGCTAAAGAAGTCAAAGTCAAAGTCAACTTTATTGTCAGAACTGCAATATGTACAGGACATACACAGGACCGAAATTGCGTTTCTCTCAGTCCCTCGGTGCAACAGTAACCATCTAAACACTAAACACTAAAACATTTAATAAACATAAGCATAAAATAGTAAAAGTGTAACACTGTCCTGAGTTTTTTCATAGTAGTATAAAAGTATGAAAATTTACACCAACACTGAAACACCAAACACCCCTAAAACACCAAACACCCAATGAACATAAGCATAAAATGAAATAATAAAAGTGTAATACTGTCCTGAGTTTTTGCATAGTAGTATAAAAAGTATAAAAAGTATATCTATAAAATAAACTGAAGGTTCTAGCATTGACATTTGCAAAGAGTGGCACAGCAGCATATGAGTTAATGTACACAGTATATGTATGAGGTAGTTGATGTTGGTATAGAGGCAAAGTGGCATATGCAGTGAGGCACATAAGGCACATTTGGCATCCTTAGATAAGGCTAGTCAGAGAATACTGTATATGTATCAGCAGTAGTGTAGATATAAAAGTAGTGTAAATGTAAACAGTAGTAATAAATGTAAAACAGTAGTAATAAATGTAAACCGTATTAATAAATGTAAACAGTGAATGTAAACAGTAGTATGACTATAGGCAGTAATGTAATACAAACATTAGTGCAAATATGAGAAGTAGTGCAAACTGAATGAGCACATGACCGAGAGTTTAGTGAATAACCCGTTTGATGACACAGGAGTCCAGTGTTAAAAACTTTGTGTTGAGTGGTAATGTGTGAGAAAGTTTTTTGTGTTAAGGCAGTTCAAATGGGAGGGGAGGCAGAGCAGTGCAGAGTGTTTAGCATTCTGACTGCTAAAGAAGAACAAAACGTGAAAGAAGCAGTAAAAGGTTGTAAACGGATCTAAAAATTTGAAGGATGTAAAATGAGCTTGATTCAGTTTCTATGAGAAAAAAATGTCAGAAAAGGCTAAGTATTTCAAAAAGCTAAAGTTGCACCGTTACCAAAAGTCACAGCAGGATTGTCCTGAAAGAGCCGAACGTTTTGATTTATGATTTGTTGAAATAGCTAAAAACTGTGGAGCGAGAACGATGCTGAAAATGTATGAAAGAAAACTGGATCACAAAAGAATGGGTGATTCATAAACATTCAGATTAAGTTGGAACATTAAAAAAATGCTATTTTACTAACAAAATGTTTAAGTACATGCATCATGTGAAGAGTTTTGCAGACTGAACACAAAACGCTTCATTTGCTCAGACGACAGTAATTAACTGTAAAACCTGAGTTAGACGTTCGGCTAAGAGCGAGCTGACGAACAGTTTCAGCTCCAGAAAGAAAACATCAGGCGAAGCCGAGAGTCAGCAGCTCCGAGACAAACCCAACAGGATGAATCGTGGCTCCAGAAGCTTAACGGCACGTCGGAGCGCCTCCCTGATGAACGGAGTCGACGCTTCATCTCAAACTCGTGAATTTCTATTTCTTAAACCGAACTCGTTCACGTCCTCCTCATTCGGCGAACGCATGTTAATTCACACTACTGTATTCTCATCCTGATTATATTTATCATTCGGGGTTCTTTAAACTATTCTGCACGTTTTTCAGCATCGTTCTCGCTCCACAGCTTTCAGCTATTTCAACAAATCATAAATCAAAATGTTTGACTCTTTCAGGACAATCCTGCTATGACTTTTGGTGTTGGTGCAACTTTAGCTTTTTGAAATATTTAGCCTTTTCTGACATTTTTTTCTCATAGAAAATGAATTGAGCTCATTTTTCATCAAATCTTTAGATCTGTTACAACATTTTACTGCTCCTTTCACATTTTGTTCTGCTTCAGCTTCCTGCTGCAAACTTAAGCTTTTGTCTTATAATTTCAGCTGTTTTTTCAGCTGTTTTGTGCTCTTCAGATTATTTCTCAAAGTTTAGCTTTTTTAAAAATAGTTTCCACTTTTTCTGCTAATTTCTGCTTCTTTCAGCCTAATTGGACAAACTGGTTTGCTTTCTGCTTTCTTCTAACTGAAGCTTGTTCTCCCTTTTCAGCTACTTTTTTGTTGCATTTTTTAGCTAATTTCAGCTGTTTACAGAAAATAAAAAAAATTGTGGCAATTTCTGCTTCTTTCAGCCTAATCAACATCTTCGTGTTAATTTCAGATTGTTATGCTCATTTTGGTTTATTTCTGCTACTTTCACTTATTTCAGCTACTATTTAGTTGTTTTACATTAATTTGAGCTTTTTCAGATAACTCCATATTTTAGCTCATTTCAGCTTCTTTCTTCTGGTAGTTTACGCTTCTTTCTGCCTTTTCAGCTACTTTTCATCTATTTTCTGCTATTTTCAGCTTTTTTAGCTCATTTCACAAATTTTGGGCTCATTTATGATTGTTTAAACTTAATTAAGCAAATCTGTTATTTCTGCTAACTTAGACTTCTTGTATTTCAGCTAGATGTAAGCATGTTTTTAAGCTAATTTCAGCTGTTTTTATTTCCAGCAATAAGCATCACTGTATTTTCACAGGAAATTTAATTTCTCTAGCTCAGTTGATAAATAAACATTTCATGGGAGTTCCTTTTGCACAAAAACTAAATACTGGTGAGATTTTTCTCTCTGCTGCCGTCAGACGTCTGATAAAAAGGAAAAGATCTGCTCCCTGCAGCATTTCTCTGAAGCTCCAGGTAGAAATTATTCATCCAAACAATCCTTTCTGATGGTCCTAACTTATCTCATGCACTGCTGATAGCGTCGTGTTATCTCCTGACTTTGGTGCAACCTTCAGTCTTTATGTGAAGCTTTCCCCTCACATCGTTGATCTAAAGTCCAACGCTCAGAGGATGACGACACTGCCTGGATCCCTGCCAGGCTGCAGCACGCTCCCATCCATCGGTCCCTGCGTCAGCAGCTGAGGCAGCACGGAGAACCAGAACCAGCAGAACCCACGGATCAGGAGGTTAAAGCTGCCGATCGAGCGAACGAACGGCACGATGCCGAAATGTTTTCTGAGACAGAGCAGAACCCGTGAAACTGCTTCCATGTGCGTGCAACAGGAACAGCCCTGACCCAGAACGATGAGGAGCTAAAGTTAGCATGAAGTTAACCGGCCGAACACACTGATCTGTGCTGAAGGTCACCACCATCACCCAGAACCTCTCACAACAAACGCTGCACTTCATCATGCTGCTCCAGTAAAACAACAAGGAGGAAGAAACCTGCAGACAGGGACAGGAAAAGACTTCAGATGTCCACGAGCTGTCCCCTGATGTCTCTTCAGGACATCTCCAGCCTGACATGTCTCAGCCAGACCAGACACAGAACACAAGCTGGTCCACGTCCGGCCCGTTTGAGAACAGCGTCCACAGTCCATCAAGAGGACACATCTGTTCTACAATACACATGACAGATGTGGCAGAAACCAGAGAGCTCCATCAACCAGATCCTTTGGTTCTTCTTCTTTTGATGAATTCTTGTTGTTTGTGTTGTTCTTCCAGCAGCGGAGCCTCCTGGGTCTTCTTCCATCAATATGATTCAAAACATGAAGGATGGAGTGATCTGAACGAGACGTGGCTTCACCTCAGAGCTCAGCTCGAGTCGTTCTGGATGGTTTGCTAGATGCCTGATCAACCTGGGGTTGCATTGACTCTTGCGTCCACACCCTAGAAGGTTGGCTACAGTCCTGTGAACCTTCCACTGTGCAATAGTCTTGTCAGCTGTGGTCAGAGGAACATGACACAGCTTGGAGATGGTCAAGAAGCCTTCACCTTTAACATAGCCATCCATTTTCTTCTCTCTGAGCTCCTCACACAGCTCTTTGGGTTTTCTGCTCCGTGTTCAGAGCGGTGAACAGAATCAAACCAAACTATCTGTTTGTTCCTTTAAAACAGGCTCAATGTCTGAGAGGAAGCTCCTGAGATCCAACGAGGTCAAACTCTCGCTCTGTCACATAATAAAGATGACCAGACATAAGCTGGACAGCTGCTGTAACTGAATATCTTCTCATGAGAAACAAAAACTTGTTTTGACGAGCTGGATGGGTCCATTTAATACATCTACTGTACTTCAGTATGAATCAGTGAAAGCTGCATGTCCAAAGTAGTATTGAATGAATGAACTTTTTTTAAATTACCATCAGAGTACCATATCACTTTATTTATAAAGCCATCCAACCCCTGATGTCAACCAGTCAGTCAAGAAGAGGTTGGATAGAACAAGCACCAATGTGCTTCAGAGAGAAAAGTTAATTTCAGTCATTGGCATAAAAATGAAAATGGATGTCGTGTTTATGGAAAATAGCACCTAGTGGCAGGAGGTACTGTATAAAGAAAAGAGGGCCAAGAATTGAGCCCTGTGGTACCCCCTAACCACCTAATAGTTGCTGATGTTGAAATAAAATCTAATAATAAAATAAGAGTACAAACAAGAACCAAACCAGAGGCACAAAAACAGAACAGACCTAAAAAAAAGGCCCAAAAGAGCATAACCGTAAAATTAACGTGTCTAAAAAAGAACAATCAGAACTAAAGAATAAACCAAACAACAACAGAGCCTGCACAACAAATCTCTCTGTTAAAACTAAATAAGAATGTTAAAAAATGGTCTCGGGTTTAAAAACACCGGTCCAACTGGTGCCAAAATTATCCCAAGACGGAACCATGATGTTCTGGGCTCTTCGGTTCTGAAGCTTTACACTAAAATACAGTATGTGAAGAATGTGGCCCTTCAGGCTCAGAGAGCATTCCTCACGTCTCTGATAAAAACACGTCTGCAGAGCTGAAGACGCCTCAAAAATTTAAATAAAAAAAACAACGTCTGCAGGACAGCGTCATCTACACCCACAGCAGCAAGAACAGAAAAGTAAATTACTAATAGAAGCTAAAAACAGCACATATTATATCTAACAATGTTAATTCAGGTCCTCTGGACGGATTCAAAAATAAATACTGTACTGTAATAATAAAAGTACCGGTTGTTACTTTTTTTTAAACTTTTTTTTTAAACTTTTTTTTCATTTATTTAAAATTGTTTTTATTTTTTCATTTTTTATTATTTTATTTTACCATGTTTATCCATCCAGAGGACCTGACTTAACTTTGTCAGAGTTGTCTACCTGGTTATTGAGCATGAATCAGGATGTATTACATATTAACACTTGCATTTATCATCACTTTATTCAAGTGAAGCATACAAAACTTTTATGTTATTTATTGCAAAAGCTGCAATCCAACAGAAACAACCACCAAACCTTTTCATTGAAAGAGAAACCTTGTTTTTTAAGTTTGTTATACGTGTTTTATCTGAATCCAGCCACTGCTCCTTTAAGCCAAACATCTAAAAATTAATTCTCTCCTACAAGTCAATCTTCAGTAAACCACATGTTTTCATTTTCCCCGTTCTCAGTGAGTGAGGTAAATAAACTGTTAAAAGATCTTGATCCTAAAAAATCTGCTGGTCCAGATGAACTTCCACCTTATTTCTTAAGGCTGCTGCTCATATCATCACAGTCCCTGTGACCCACATCTTTAATCTGTCCATAAGACAAAACATTCCAGATGCTTGGAAAACAGCCTTTGTTCTTCCTTTGCTGAAGGGAGGTGACCCCACCTCATTGAACAATTATCGACCGATCTCTAAACTCTGCATCTTAGCCAAGGTTCTAGAAAAACTGATAAACTCTCAAATCAAAAATTATCTGGACTCATTTAACATCTTACCTCTCCATCAATCTGGTTTCAGGAAAAAACACAGCACAACGACTGCTTCTCTGAAGGTTCTTAATGACGTTGTTGAAGCATTGGATGCTAAGGATTATTGTGCTGCACTTTTCTTAGACTTGTCTAAAGCTTTTGACACAGTGGATCATAACATCTTGTGTCGACTGCCGGGTTCCCACCAAACACGTCAAAACGCTGCCAACGCACCATGTTTGCTGCTTGTCAACAGATGTCTGTTCACACCAAACGCGTCTGCGTGGGAGCAGCGTCTGGCTCCTTTTCCGGTCAGGTTTGTTTTGTTTTAAGCTGTACGTGAGCCTCGTTACTACTTGAGTGGGTTTTCTACGAGCCGAACTGCAGCTCCGAAGGTCTTTGTTGAGATTAAAACTTTTTTTTAATGTTTGGGGTGATCGTACGCTCGAGCAGACAGCGGCAACTGTAAAAATGCCAAGTTTCTTACCGGAGGCTGGTTTCTTCATGGAGGCTCGTTGGGGTAAGTTTAAAAAGTCCAAAAACAGTCCCGTCGTTGTTGCGTCATCACATAGCAGAGGCTCTCCTGATTGGTTGCTGCGACGCGTCGAGCAGCCAAAGTTCAAATGAATGAACTTTGGCTGCTCAACGCCTCGGCTGCTTTGGATGCGCGCATGCGCGGAAAAGAACTGCCGTGCCGCTCGGACTGCTCAAGACGCGCCGCCCCTCGCCGCGCCGCAAGGTGCCACTCCTCCACATAGACTTTGCATGTAAAGTGGCAGCGTCGGCCGCCCGAAACGCGTTTGGTGGGAACCCGGCATTAAGCTCTCAGAAATCGGTTTCTCAGATCACACCATCGGTTGGTTCTCCAACTATTTCTCAGACTGGAGGCAAGGTGTTCAACATAATGGCACTTCTAGTTATTCAACAGTCAACAATGGTGTACCACAAGGCTCAGTCTTAGGACCCGCCCTCTTTACAATCTACAGAGGTAATGTAGATCAGAGCATCCCTGATGCATCCTTATATTCTACATTCTTACGTTCTAGAATTGCGCTGCTCGGCGTGGCTGCATGTTGGAGCAGCTCGGTTTTCATTCTGAGATTTTTCTTTTGGAAACTTTAATTCCTCTTTTTTTGGATGTAAATCACTTTTCTGGATGATTGATTCCTCTGGTATCAGATGCTGTGCAGTTGGAAGGATTTTTACTGAAACTTTTTTACTTTTGGACATTTGTTATGATATGTAACCATGACTATAATGCCCCTTTTCCACTTGCCGGTTCGGGTCGGTTATTGCGCAATATATGCGTGCCAGAAGCGAGCTGGACGCATTTTCCACCTCACATATGAGCCGTGCCGCACCGCGATTCCGGACTGATTTCAGAGCAGGGTTCAGGCGAGCTGTAAGCGCGCCGTCCTTCACGTCATAAACACAGGGGCGTAGCCAGAATTTTATGAGGGGCGGTTCGTTTAAAAGAAATGTGGACCTTGAAGGATTAACACGCCTCAGTAGCTCACTGGAAACGTGTTGGGTTGCCACTCCAAACCTTATGAGTTCGATTCCCACATGGTTGAACATGTTTTTTGTTTTGTTTTTTATTATTTAAAAGAACACAAGAAAACTATTTACAAAACAACAAGAAATAAAACAATACATGACATGAAAGGAAGCAGAAGAAGAAAATAATCTTATTATATCTGCCCCTTCTCAAACAAATGTTTGTTTTTTTCAAACACTCGATTCAAACAACTTATTTTACCTTTGTCTTTATTGGATAAAAAAAGAAGAATGTGTTAACCACAGGCATATTAACTCTATTTTTTTATCCAATAAAAGACAAACGTAAAATAAGTTGTTTGAATAGAGTGTTTTTAAAAAAATTGTTTGAGAAGGGACAGATATACAGTAATATGATCATTTTCTTCTTCTGCTTCCTTTCATTTCATGTATTGTTTTATTTATTTTGTTTTGTAAATAGTTTTCTTGTGTTTTTTTAATCTGGAATGAATAAATAATAAAAAATAAAATAAAAAAAAACAAGTTCAACCATGTGGGAATCGAACCCATAAGGTTTGGAGCGGCAACCCAACGCGTTTCCAGTGAGCTACTGAGGCGTGTTGCTTCATCCTGGTCAACTTCTCCTTTAAACGAACTGCCCCTCATAAAATCCCTAGATGGGACTCCATAGGCAAAGTGGGCGGTTCGTTCTAACCCCCCCTCGCTACGCGCATGGACTGTCGGTCACTGATTGGTCGGGGGGAGGAGGCTGTTTGGAGGGGAAAGGTGCATTTTGGGTCTCTTCAGAACACCAACAACAGATCCTCCATCAGAGCTTGTCCTCGCCCGCACCAAACCGAAGCGTAGCTGATCGTATTGTTGGAGCTCGAACATAATAGAAACCATGGCAAAAAACATGGTTAAGGGTACACTACCTCCAACACGTGTGAGAGAATATGATCCTACACCCCGCCCACCGAAGGGCTACAGAAGTGAATGGAGACAGAGCTACATGTGAGCCAATCCGAATTGAACCAGACTGGACCAGACTGATCCGCTCTGCGCCGAGCGAGTGGAAAAGGGGCATAAGGTGGATTTTTTACAACTAGGAGCAGCTGATTAACATCTCAAAAGCTCAAATAATATCTCAACTACAGCCTCAAATCTCAAATGAGTTGAAAAGGAGGTGCCATAGATGCATTCCTGTCTCCTTGCTGACTGTACTCATGTGCCTAACCCCTGAGATCCTGGAACTAGCAGGATACGTGGCTCATGACAGTGGAAGGACAGAATCGTCCCCTGGCACCTGCAGCCGGCTGTCTGCAGTGACGAGGAGCTCAGCAGACTGTTGGGAGGAGTGGCCATCACTGTGGGAGGAGCTCAGCAGACTGGTGGGAGGAGTTCAGTCCAGCATTCAGGAGGTCCTGCAGCCCAGAGGAACTGACCCCAAAAATACACTACACGCGGTCCGTGTCCGCTCCGCAGGTCGCAGCTGAGCGAGTCCAAAGTCCACTGCCTCCGCTCAGCTCAGGTCCGCATGGATGCGCCGCTCCAAGACGCATGCGCGGGAATTGCGAGATTGCGCGATAAATCAAGTGATAAATAATGAAGTCAGAACAAAACAATTCATTCGGTGGAAGAAGGAGAACAACAGTAAAGGCTGCCTTGATCTTCTCTCGTAAATAAGCGACAGGACATGGTTTGAGCAACAGGAAGTGATGTTGACATTTCAGAATAAAATAATTTTTTATTTATTTATTTCTTGTATTGCGTTATTAGGTGTAGTCATAGTCATAAATATAATAGTTTAGTCATAGAATAGTCATAAATGATAGTTTGACAGCATTTTTGTACAAATAAATCCGTATAGAGCTAGGATTAGTCCGCCCGTGGTGATTTTATTTTGTAAATACGGAAGTTGTGCTCGTTCCTTTTCCTGTTGGTGCGACGTAATCTTCAAAAATTGACTCCGGCACAGCTCCGTCATCCGGCAGAAATAGAAAAATTTCTAATTTTGACGGACTGCCGTCCGCTCTCCGCAGCTCACCGCCGCCGTGCGGAGCCAGTGTACTTTATCTCATTGATTATAATGGGTGCGTATTTGCTGCGGAGGTCGGACCGGAGCGGGGCGGAGCTGGAACGCGTGTGGTGTATTTTTGGGGTGAGAGTCCAGCAGAGTCTGGGTGGACGGATCAGACGGCATCTGCAGCCGGTTTCTTAGGATCCACTGTGGGACGACCTTTACAAGAGATCCTTCGTGCCTACAGCATCAGTATCTATAACATCTCTTAATGAAATGAGGATAACGAGTTACAGTTAATTTCCCTTTAGGATTAGTAAAGTAGTTCTGAATTTAATTTGAATTTATATGTTGATGATACAGCTGTTTATTTCTGTGCTAAAACAGTTGCTAAAGTTTTCCAGGTTTTGACATCATCCAGTCAGATTTGTTCCGTCTCAAACTTGTCCTAAATGCTGATAAAACCAAAGGGATGTTTTTTTTTCAAACAGGAAGTCGGTCCCAGCAGTTCTTCCTCTGATTTTATCTTCAAATGGTGTCCCTATTGAGTTTGTTGATTCCTATAAATATCTGGGTATCCTGGTCGATTCACATCTCTCTTTTAAACTCCACGTGGAAAACCTAGTGAAGAAACTGAAAGTTAAACTGGGTTTCTTTTTCAGAAACAGATCATGTCTAACACTGAATGTTAGGAAACGCCTTGTATCTGTGACTTTCCTTCCCTCCATTGATTACGGTGACATTCTCTACATGAATGCTCCTACAAGCACCCTGCGGATGTTGGATGTTGTCTATCATGGTGCATCCTGCAGATGTTGGATGTTGTCTATCATGGTGCACCCTGCAGATGTTGGATGTTGTCTATCATGGTGCACCCTGCAGATGTTGGATGCTGTCTATCATGGTGCACCCTGCAGATGTTGGATGCTGTCTATCATGGTGCACCCTGCAGATGTTGGATGCTGTCTATCATGGTGCACCCTGCAGATGTTGGATGCTGTCTATCATGGAACACCCTGCAGATGTTGGATGCTGTCTATCATGGTGCACCCTGCAGATGTTGGATGTTGTCTATCATGGTGCACTAAGATTCATAACTGGTTGTGATTATCATACCCACCACTGCACCCAGTATTCACTGGTTAACTGGACATCATTAACCTCACACAGACTCTTCCACTGGTACATTTTCATCTTTAAATCACTTCTTGGTCTGCTGCCTTCATACATCTCCTCCTACATGACTCTGTGTGAGTGCAGCTACAGCGTGCGCTCTCAGGACATGATTACCTGCAGTGTTCCGTCAGTGAGGACTGAACTAGACAAAAGGACCTTCTCCTACTCTGCTCCTGTTTCCTGGAATATCTTACAAAAAGATCTGAAGCTCTCGACCTTGACCTCTCTAAATGGCTTCAAACATCTGATAATAAGTTCCTGAGAACAACCAGTGCAGAGATGTTCCTGTTTTTAGTTTTCTACATCGCCTTATTGCTGTTTTTTATTTTTTACATTATTTTCTTTCATTTGTTTTTATCAATTTATAAACTTTATTTTATGATTGTCCACTGTTGTCATCACTCTTTGTTAAACCAGGTTTCTTGTAAAAAGAGTCCCCGAGGCTCAATGACACTAACTTGTAGAAATAGATGTTGAATGATTGTTTTTTTTAATCTGTGGATTAAACGACTTATTAAAAACGTGTTTTTTTATATCATGCAACCCAGATGTTGAGTTTAGAAGAAACCCAGTGTCATTTTAAGGGTTATTTAATTAAAAATAACAAAACACCTGATGCTGTTTGTTAGAATATTGAAACGGTTATATTTGTAATAATGTTGTACTTTTATTAAGTTTTAAAAATATTGCTACTTTCTTCATTTGTAACTAAGTTCAGAACCTCTGGGCTCGTTTGTTCAGGTTCTGCTGGGTCTTTGTGGTTCTGCTCGGTTTCCTGGACACTCACCTGTCTCTGACTCGGAGTGTGACGGGTCCAAACCCGGAAGACGAGCCCGGCACTCGGTCCACTCCGGATGGGCTTGTTCCAACCGAACCGAACCGAGCCAGATCCGGAAAACAGGGCGGAACCGGCCCGGAACTCAACCGTAAAATCCTCCGGGAGAACCGGGGAGGAGGGGGACGAGGCTCCGGTCCGGCCTGCAGCACCGGGACACAGCGGTCAGCACGGGGTTTCCCGGAGACGAGCCGCACCTGCAGGGGCTCAACGCTGAGATCAAAGGGCAGGTTAAAAAGCCGCCGTGTTCGTGGTCCTCGTGCCACGCAGCAGCTGCAACACGAAGCGAGCTCCACGGCCGCAGCTCGAGCTGCTGAATCATCCACGCGCGCACACGCGGGTGGAGCTCGCGCGGGGCACAGCTGACTCTGACGTCATGTGTTTGGCTGCAAAATGAACCCTTTAATGACCGGAAGCATTTTAAAGCGCTTCATCTGGGCTGAACCAAACAGTTTGTTCTGAAAGAATCGAGTCTCGGTCTCTCTCTGTAGACTGGACCTGAAACAAGAAAGACCTCCTGGCTTTTTGAAAACAGGTCCAGAACCTCTGGTCTTTGGCTGTTTATTCTCCCATTTTAGTTCCAGCTCTCACCTGACGGCACATAACATGAAAAAATAAAATAAATGTCGGACCTAAAAATTATTATTAAATTAGCTGTTTGTTTAATAATTTTCTGTTTGTTTTAAAATCGTAATAAAAAGCAAAATGAAAACAAAATCCGGAACCAACATTTGGAGGTTTTACACGAATCTGATTTGATTCTGTTTAAATGGATCAAATTAGATGTTCTGTGTCTCTTAAGCCTTATTCGACTTTTTTTAAAATCTCTGATGATAAATGTTTGTTAATAATCAAAAGCAGTTGTTTGAACAGATGTTTTCATGAGCAGAGTGTCTCTTTAACATTTAGCCAGTTGTTCTGAGCAACTTCTGGTGCGCTGCCAGTGTTTGTCCACCAGAGGGCAGTGTTCACCTCAAAGTCAAAGTCAACTTTACTGTATTGTCAAAACTGCAATATGTACAGGAGGATTTCTTTCAGTCCCTCGGTGCAACAGTAACCATTTAAACACTAAAACATTTAATAAACATAAGCATAAAATGAAATAATAAAAGTGTAATACTCTCCTGAGTTTTTGCATAGTAGTATAAAAGTGTATATCTATAAAAATAAAATGAAGGTTCTGACATTGACATTTAAATAGTGACAAAGCAGCATACTGTATGAAGTTTATGTACACAGTATATGTATGAGGTAGTTGATATTGTGGCATATGCAATAAGGCTAGTAAAAATAATATATATATCAGCAGTAGTGTAGATATAAAAAGTAGTGTTTTTTGGGCAGCACGGTGGCACAACTGGTAGAGCTGCTGCCTCTCAGCGAGAAGGTTGCCGGTTCAAATCCCGGTCCGGGGCCTTTCTGGGTGGAGTTTGCATGTTCTCCCCGTGCATGCGTGGGTTTCCTCCGGGTACTCCGGTTTCCTCCCACAGACCAAAAAACATGCTTGTTAGGCTGATTGGTGACTCTAAATTGACCCTAGGTGTGAGTGTGAGAGTGGATGGTTGTTTGGTGTGAGTGAGACAGGTCCCTCTTGTAAATGAGTCCCCGTGACTCAACGAGGCTAGCCTGTATAAATAAAGGTTGAATGAATGAAAAGTGTAAATGTGAACAGTAGTAATAAATGTAAACAGTAATAAATGTAAACAGTAAATGTTAACAGTAGTATGACTATAGACAGTAATGTAATACAAACATTAGTGCAAATATGAGAAGTAGTGCAAACTGAATGAGCACATGACCGTGAGTTTAGTGAATAATATAATAATAATGAATTCAATTTATAACGCACTTTTCATTAGTGAAAATCTCAAAGTGCTACAGACATTGAATGCCACACACATTCATACACCGGTAGCGGCAGACTAACATGCAAGGTGCTTTCCAGTCCTACCGGGAGCAACTCGGGGTTAAGTGTCTTGCCCAAGGACACGACACATAATGTGGGTAACCGGGATTCGAACCGCCAACCTTCCGATCGGGGGATGACTGCCATTACCACTACGCCACGGCCGGAATAACACGTTGAGTCCAGTTTTAAAAATCTTTGTGTTGTGTGGTAATGTGTGAAAGTTTTTTGGGTTAAGGCAGTACAAGTGGGAGGGAGGGCAGAGCAGGTAGAGTGTTTAGCATTCTGACTGCCTGATGAACAGAGCTGTCTCTCAGTCTGCTGGTTCGAGCCTGGAGACTCCTCAGTCTCCTCCCTGATGGCAGCAGGCTGAAGCAGCTCCTTTTAAAAATAATCAGAACATTTTAATGTGAATTTATTTATTTATTCCCACTGAAAAGTCAGACAAGCAGAATGACATTCTACAATAAACTTTGATACATTTGTTTTAATGAAGTGGGATGATTTCACACCATTAGCTCAAAATAATTCCGATTTTTGACAAAAAGCTTACTGCTTTTTTTTAACAGGTGAATCTCTATCAGTTTTGAACTATTCTTGGACTCAACCAACTAATTTGAAAACATTTCTGAAAGTTTATTCTTGAAGCTTTAAAGTGAAGTTTATTTGTGTGACTTTTTACAGTTTCTTCAAGGTTTTTTGAATGTTTTCTTCCGGTGGTTTTTCTCGTTCCTGCATCAGATGAACTCTGTTCTCTTCAGATTCACCTTAAAGATGCTGAAGTGAGACAGCAGGACTTGATGATGATGGAGAGAAGACAGGAGCGCTGCAGTCCTCAGGGGGTTCTGCTCTGAGCGTGTCTTCCTGCGGGTCAGAGAATGGCTGCGCGTCCAGCTGCGCGTCCAGCTGCGCGGTGACTCTCCGGATCCATGGAGATCTTTTCCAACGAGAGTAATCCTCTGAAGCTCCCGGACCAGGACCCGGACCCGGCCCAGCAGCAGGTGGGGAGCCCCGGGTCGGACGGAGACGTGCGCCTCCGCGCGCTCACCGGCTGCGTGCTGTGCGCGCTCATCGTGTCCACGCTGCTGGGGAACACGCTGGTGTGCGCCGCCGTCATCAAGTTCCGCCACCTGCGCTCCAAGGTCACCAACTGGTTCGTGGTGTCGCTGGCGGTGTCGGACCTGCTCGTGGCCGTGCTCGTGATGCCGTGGCGCGCCGTGTCCGAGGTGGCGGGAGTCTGGCTGTTCGGGCGCTTCTGCGACACGTGGGTGGCCTTCGACATCACGTGCTCCACGGCGTCCATCCTCAACCTGTGCGTCATCAGCATGGACCGCTACTGGGCCATCTCCAGCCCGTTCCGCTACGAGCGCGGGATGACGCGCGGGCTCGCCTTCGTGATGATCGGACTCGCGTGGACGCTCTCCGTGCTCATCTCCTTCATCCCCGTGCAGCTGAACTGGCACCGCGCGCGCAGCTCCACGCGCGACGCGCCGCGCGGCTGCAACGCGAGCCTGAACAGAACCTACGCCGTGTCGTCCTCCCTCATCAGCTTCTACATCCCCGTGCTCATCATGGTGGGCACGTACACGCGCATCTTCCGCATCGCGCAGATCCAGATCAGGAGGATCTCGTCGTTGGAGAAGAACCACCACCCCGCCTCGACGCACGACGAGAGCGCGCTGAAAACGTCTTTCAAACGTGAAACTAAAGTTCTGAAGACCCTGTCCATCATCATGGGGGTGTTCGTGTTCTGCTGGCTGCCCTTCTTCATCCTCAACTGCGTGGTTCCGTTCTGCCACGCGCCGTGCGTCAGCGACACCACCTTCAGCATCTTCGTGTGGTTCGGCTGGGCCAACTCGTCCCTGAACCCGGTCATCTACGCCTTCAACTTGGACTTCCGGAAGGCCTTCTCCTCCATCCTGCGCTGCGGCAGGTTCTGCTCCAGCTCGGCCGTGGAGCCCGTGGACTTCAGCAACGAGCTGGTGTCTTACCACCACGACACCACCCTGCAGAAGGAGGCCGCCCGCCCCGGACCGGACCTGGAGCAGAACTTTGTCTCAGCTGGTTCTGGTGGTTCTGGTGAGCAGCGGAACCTGCTGCTGCCCGCCATCCTGCAGCTCGAGTGCGAGCCCGAGATCTCTTTGGACATGATGCCCTTCAACTCATCAGAACCCTGCAGCGGGATCCCGGGTCAGGTCCTGGACCTGTGACCAGCAGGCCCGGCTCGCTCCGAATGGGCTCTACTTGTTTGTTCCGTTAAACAACAACAATCATTTTATTTTATTTTCTCCGACTCACGTTTTTATTCAAACTTTTCCCCTAAAATAAATTATTGTACATTTGATATGAATGTGAAGTCGACCAGGACATGATAAAATCAAAAAAGGCGTTCATACAAGATCAACTGGACTTAATTTGTTACAGAAGACGTTTCGACCTCTATCCAGAGGGCCAGAGTGAATTGATAAAGCCCTCTGGATAGAGGTCGAAACGTCTTCTGTAACAAATAAAGTCCAGTTGATCTTGTATTGAACGCCTTTTTTGATTTGATATTAATCAAATTTAATTCTGCTTTAGTTTCACATTCACTCTGGAGGGACGTGAACTCGCTGTATTAAAGACAGTGGCGATCTTAGCCTATTTTGGGGGGTGCCCACTGCCCAAACACCCCTTTTAACTCAGCCTGGAGTTAAAATGTTAATAAATAAATTAAACCACGATAAAACATCATTAGGTTTTGTAAGGAAACTCATCTCAAACCTTATTCACAAAAAAATTAAATAAATTTGGAACAAAAACTGATGAATCTCTTAAATGGGCCAGTAAAATCAATGATTTTTAGAATTTTATTATGATTTTTGTATGAATTGATTGACATCACCTGTCATTCAATCCAGCAGGCTGGTCAGCTGACACTCCAGCAACATCGGAGGTTTGCATCATGAACATTTTGTGGTTCAGAGGGAGTTCATGAAAAATCATCAGTGGAGAACATGTAATTCAAACTGTGTTACCTTGAGTATTTAGAAGGAATACAGTTTATTACATTTCAAAAACTAAACCAAATCTGAAAAATGTAAAAGATGATAAAGCCTGACATCATCTGAATACAATCTGAATGTTTTAATGTTTTAACAAATGTTTTCTTTTTATGTGTTTAAATATTCTTGATTTTATGTGTACAGCACTTTGTTGCAGCTGTGGTTGTTTTAAAGGGCTATATAAAGAAAGTATTATTATTATTATTACAACTGATATAAGCAGGAAGTACCACATGTTCATCTGTACAAAGGTAACTTCAGGTAAATCCTCCATTTTCTGTCATAATTACATTGTATGCTTAACGGTTAAATTAAAGGTTAATGCTTTTTCATTCAATTCAACCTTTAAACAGATAAGTCACATTGAGCCTCGAAGACTCATTTACAAGTGAGATCTGTTGGACAGACAATAAAAGTGATGAAAAATAACACATAGGGTTTGGAGACAAAAAAAATCCTAACACATTTTTGACCTCTGCTTGAAGATCAAAAATGTGGTAATGAAAAAAACGTCTCGCACACAAGCACATAGTGACGCCGACATCATGCAGAGGTCAGGGAGGACTCAAAGGCGATTGAGCAGCCAGCTCATAGATCTGTGCACACTCATGGGGGGTGGGAGACTGCCAAGGTCGGCCAGAGGCGAGAGTCCTGAAGTGACAGAATGTTTATTCAGCTGGGCTCCTCTGAAAAGTCTGTGGAATTCCTCAGCAGAAGGATTGGGAGGGTGAGAGCATCTGGTTTACAAAACTTCTCAGGCGTGTTGAGATAAGACGGCCTGGCAAGGCCAGTCAGGGAGCCGAATGTCAGATAAACACGATTGTTTTGGGAACAGGCAGAACTTTAATGACATCTACCTTCAGTCTGTCGGTCCACTCGCTTCAGAAATGTCCAAATTAAAATGACCAAACAAATGGAATGTGCCTGAAAAACATCCCAGAGATGTAATCCATTCAGCCAAAAGTCTGGTTTCTCGAGACATGAACCAAGCCATCATGTCAGGCAGGCAGCCTGACCAGGTCCAGATTTACTGCAGACGTCTTCCTTTTGTGTTGATAGACCAGGAACCAGACAAATCCAAAAAGCAGGAACCAGTTATCATAAATCCAATTAAATATGCGTCCTTAAAGAGGCACTCAACCCACTGTGAAACGGTAGCCCCGCCCCCCAAGACAGAATTTAAAAAATGCAACAAAGTGGGAGTGTCACCAGGCACCGCCTAAAGGAGGGGGAGGCGGGTGGGGGTTGAGCGAGGAGGTGTGGCCAGGACGAGAGACCGTTATTGTTTCTGAATGTTAAAATTACACAAGTATGTTTATGTTTGTTTATGTTTATTGAATTTGTTCTTTTTTTTTTACAAAAGAAACAATACAAGACAATCCCATAAATGATAATGTACAAAATATAAAAAAATGAAAGGTAGCAGAAAGAAGAATAAATCTTATTATATCTGCCCCTTTTTTCCAACAATCAGATTAAACAATAATAATCTTCAACCAACAGTACAAAATGACTAACTCTTTCTAATTTTCTAACTAATACAATACACATTACGCTATTTCATATATATATTTTTTAACACATTCGTTTTGATCATTTTCTTAAATGTAAACATTGACTTGGCATTTTTAACTACATTCTCCAAGCCATTCCATAATCTAATTCCCTGGATTGAGGTAGAACGTCCCTTCAAACTAGTTCTGAATTGTGGTTTTACAAACATCTCTGTCCCCTTAAGATTATAACAACTTTGTCTTTTAACAAAATGCATTTGGATATTTAAAGGTAATGCATTATTCTGAGCCCTATACTGTACATAACTGATAAAATATTATAGTCTACCAAATCATGGAACTTCAATAACTTCAGTTGATAAAATAATGTACTTGATGGATGACGGAAATGACTATATCCCTTTCATAAGTCAAATCCGCGCAATTGCCGCACAGACCAGTCCGGCTTTAATCCTCCCCGGGTCATTCATAAGACCACAGTTGAAGGCGGGCAGGTCCCGCTCACATAAACGTGTTCATAAATGAACCCGTAGCGCGGATCCAAAAGAGGCGTGGAGCAGAACTCAGATGAGCTGAACTGGACCGCAACGTATTTATTGTGGGACAGACGTCAGACGTTTACAAGTTGTCGTTTTGTGTCTTTTTTTTTTTCTTTTTCCCCCATTTATAGATGGCCTCCCTTCACACCTTATAGCCATCCTCTCACTCCAATATGTATTTTTTTAATAGAGAGAAAGAAAGAAAAGAGAAAGTGAGACAACAAAACAACAATTATCCACAGAAAGAGCACAAGGCAAACACACCAAACCTCCGTCCACAATCCTGCAAAGCACATGACAGAACACAGCAACGAAACATACAAGCATAAAGACTGATAATATTCATGACCTTGCAGTAGATTTCTATAAATACACATACCCATACCTACAAATATATATACAATATACATACATATATATTTATATTCATTTATATACCCATCTACATATATCTACTATACATCCCTGCATCCATTTGTGTGTGGTTGTGAGCATGCATAAGTGAATAAGGTTCCTCCAATAGAACATTTAGTAGCGATTGTGAAGCATCAGAGACCCGTCCCCCCAAAGCCCGAGACAGACGAAGGGGCGATCAAAGCCCAAGACCCCAGGAAGGACCCCGAGCCCAGAGTCCCCAGGACCACCCGAACAGGACGAGCCACTCGTCCACTCCCCAGATCCGACCAAGTGGAAGAACCGGACGAACCCCACCAGGGACCACACACAATGACCCCCCGGGGTCAACAGCGACAATACACAGGCCCCCGCCGGAGCCCGCTGCACCGACGTAGCCCCAGGGCCGGTCACCGAGGCTCGGGCACCGGGGACGCCCATCCCTCAGGTCCAGACCCGACAGGACCAGAGGACCCGAGCCCCACCAGGCCGAGCCGACAAACGCCCAAGCGCCCAGCCCCAGATAGTGAGGGCCCCAAGCACGCCCGTAGGCAGAGGAACACCCACCAGGGGGCCACGTGGCAGGAGCGCGACACTGGGTAGCCTCAGAAGTATCAGAGAGGGGGCAGTCCAAGTCCCAGCCTGACACTTAAACATTCATACACAGACACACTCATTCAGACCCACCCTCATCCTCACCCTCAGTCACAGAAAGACAAACAATAACGACACGTTCCATTCATAATCCCGATGCACACTCTATACCCCCTAGGTCCAAGACATGTACCTGCTCCCTACATGGGGCAGCCCACATCCAAACCCAGGAGGTAGGCCCATTCATTCTGGGGTGGAGAGCAGCAGACATCCAAGATCCGGCCCACCCCGCGCCCTGCCGACAGGACAGGACAGGACACCCGAGTCCAAGCAGCCCCAGGGAGCGCACTGCCAGCCCCGCCCACGGCGAACCCGCAGGCCCCGAACCCCCCCACACCCCAGCACAACCCCTGACGGCCCACCCCCAGAATGTCCGCCAGGCAACCAGGGGGGTAAGAGAAAAATAAATAAATAATATATATATATAAATAAATACATAAATAAATAAAATTGAAATTAACAAATCAAGACCCCGACACACACACCCCCGTCCCCAAATGTACTGTTGGTGAGTGTTGTTGTAAAGTGTACTTAAAAGGGAAAGAGAAGGAGCAAAGGCTAGCATTGTACCAGTTTCCCCTCCACTCCAACTCTAACCCAGGCCCTAATTGTCTAGATGCATAATGTTGAGTGAGCATAGGCATGGGGGCGAGATTGATGTCATCCCGCCACCCATAGCCATAGTGCTCACTCCATTCCCTATATGTGACTTTTATGAAGATGTTTATGAATGAATGTCTAAAGTGTATATAAAATTGAGTCCCAGGTGCTCTGAACAACAGAGATGTAAAACCATTGCAGCACACCCGAGACCCAAATTCCCTACATGTATTAATTTAAGATGAAGAGGGCGGAGGTGCGTGTTGAGGGATGGGGAGAAAAATATCTGCAGGAACAGTGCTCCCACAGCGAGTCAGCTCCCCCGCTGACCCTGCGTACCCCCCCAGCTCGCCAAGGTCCACCCAAGGAGCGAGGAAAAAGAAACACCTCTCCGACCGCCAGGCCATTGAGCCAAGACCAGAGAGGGACACGGCCCCGAGGGCCGCCAACAGCAGAACCAACAGCCCACACCCACCAGGGCCGCCACGACCCCTGCGAACCGCAGTCAGCCCGCCGTCCAAGAGGACACAAAATCCCACATGGACGACACGGCCAAGAGCGCCCGCCCAACCGTCGACAGAGCCAGGAAGCACCAAGAACAGGCCCCAACCGGGGCCCGCACACCGGCCAAGTATAGTCCAAGACCATCATCCAGGACATCCACTTAATCCCCACCCCAGAAGAAATACTATACCCACCCTTCATATTAACAACTTTCAGAACACATAACACATTAGACACCCAGGCTGGGTTTGCCCGCCCCCTCCCATTGGCCACCAGTCACGCCCCCAGACACCCACCCCCCAGCATATGAACCCCAACCCACCAGCGAGCCGAGAGCCCCCGGCCAGAGCCGGGCACCAGAGCGCCAGCCAGCCCATAGCCCGGCGACCCGCCCGCCAGAGCCCAAGACCCCCGACCCCCACCAGGCCCAAGCCCGGGGACGACACGCCCCCAGAGTCCCAAGCCCCGGCACCCGCCCCGAAACCACCCCAGCACAGCCGGGTCACCGACCGGCGACCCATGACCGCCGCCACCGACCACCCGAGGGCCCGCATGCCGTCCCTAGCAGATATCCCCCAGAACCCCCCCGGTCCTCCCCAGGTCGAAGACAAGGTCCTCCCCGCCCAAGCAGCCCCAACCCCCCGGCGCCCCAAACCCCAACCTCCCCCCCCTCCAGTCCCAATGCCCCACAAGGCCACATCCCAGACCCCCCACCCTCACTACGTAACGGAGCCGATCAAAGAATGCCAAATAGATTGATCCAATGTGTCGGCAGATGCTGTTTCAAGACTAATATGATCTAACAGAAGATTTTTATACTGATTAATGCTAAGATTATTTTTATTTTTCCAATTTACGAGTATGGTTTTCTTTGCGATGCATAAGGCAGTGAAAAGCATATAGGATGTATTTTTTTCTAGTATAACATCTTCAAAGATACCCAATAAGCAAACAGATGGAGAGAGTGGGATATTAAATTTCAAACATTTAGACAAGTCTTCACATACCTGTACCCAGAACCTCTGAACGGGTGGACAGAACCAGAGCGCGTGAATATAATCATCAGGTGTATTACTTATGCACTGTGAGCACTTGTTAGATGGTGTAAAGCCCATCTTAAACATTC
>JBBPBX010055382.1:10558-23120 GCA_038048925.1 Garcialebias charrua | reverse complement strand
CTGCATAGCAGGTATGACGCTCCATTGAAAACAGGGACATTTTGAGTTTGGGGTAGAGAGTCCCCTACAGGTCAGATCAGTTTTGGTGGGGAAAGTAAAAATGAAACATTTTATCTATGAAAAAACTAATCATTGTCATTCTATCTGTCAACAAGCATTGTGTTCCTTCACAGCCTGGTGTTTTCTTGACATCTGCTGGTGGGAGGATCAGAAGCACGCATAGGACGGCATGGCCAAACCTGGAAAGTGCCATGAGGGTGGAATCTCATGGGTTATCACGTTGTTTGTCGTCGGTGCCATGTTGCAGCAGAGGACGGCATGGCCAAACCTAGAGAGTGCCATGAAGGTGGTATCTCATGGGTTATCACGTTCTTTGTCATCGGTACCAGGGTGCTGCTAGGCGACCTCTCCTCCGCAACACCGGAATGTGTCCTGGAGGAGAAAAAGGGGGCCTTGCCGACTACTATGAAAACAGAAGAACTATGTCATGAAACAAGATAACTTTGGACGTCCTACGAATCAGTCATGCGTAATGGCAAGTGTGAGCAGTCGTTGTACTTTCTACGCATGCAGGAAGTGTTTCAACGGACATGACATTCCAGTGGTGGTAAACCGAACTACATGTAATCTGCAAGCATTACATGTAAAAGTGCAAATGGAACATTTCCAGAGAATGGTAACCATTCATAACCATGGGTGAAGAAGATTGTGGAACATTTCTGACGCTCGTTTGATTTAAGATTGTTTTATTTTTTGTTTGGTTGTTGTTGTTTGTTTGATTGTTTTTTTTTTTTTGGTTGTTGAACTGATAAGATACCAGAAGGTGGAGTGAATAATGAATAAATAAGTTTGTTCTCTGATCAGTCTAAGAAAGTCTGAAACATTCAGACATTGTGTGTAATTTTACAGTCTGTCACTATCGGGGAGTTGTGAAATAAGAAGTTGAAACTGGGCTGATTTTATCACCACATGAACAGTCAGTTTCATCTCCTGATTGCATCACCACAGGCATCTGTGGAACTTTGTTATAAGAAGTTGAAACTGGGCCGATTAGTCTCATCTCCTGATTTCATCATCTCTGGAACTTTGTTACGTTGGTTCCTAAAGATAATACATTGCTTGTGGAAAAGGGCCTGGCCAAACTCTGTTTTGTAAGCAATTCTTATCTAAAGGAATAAAAAGAAACAGGCTGAACTCCCAGAGTTAGAGTATGACGAATATGTGTAATCACCCAGATTGTTTTAATGCTCGCTCTGCCTGTGGTTGACGACCGGCTCTCTCACTTTGATGTCAAACGGTAAGAGTATCTAAGACAAGAAAGTTCATTCTCAATAGTCCAGGTATCAAATCCGCTCATTCTCAATCAGTTCATCTGGACAGTTTCTTTTTTGTAGAAACGTTTCACCCTCACTCCAGAGGGCTTCGTCAGTCAGAGTAGTCCAAAGCACACTGAAGTTAACCCACCAAGTAAACAACTTAAGTTGTTTACTTGGTGGGTTAACTTCAGTGTGCTTTGGACTACTCTGACTGACGAAGCCCTCTGGAGTGAGGGTGAAACGTTTCTACAAAAAAGAAACTGTCCAGATGAACTGATTGAGAATGAGCGGATTTGATACCTGGACTATTGAGAATGAACTTTCTTGTCTTGAACCACTTTGGACATGTCTGCCTGCCTGGGAGGAGTCAACGAGGGACAAGCCCCCAGAAACCATCTTGGCTACAGCAAACTGGTTGGTCCACTTAAGTTGTTTACTTGGTGGTTTAACTTCAGTGTGCTTTGGACTACTCTGACTGACGAAGCCCTCTGGAGTGAGGGTGAAACGTTTCTACAAAAAAGAAACTGTCCAGATGAACTGATTGAGAATGAGCGGATTTGATACCTGGACTATTGAGAATGAACTTTCTTGTCTTGAACCACTTTGGACATGTCTGCCTGCCTGGGAGGAGTCAACGAGGGACAAGCCCCCAGAAACCATCTTGGCTACAGCAAACTGGTTGGTCCACTTAAGTTGTTTACTTGGTGGGTTAACTTCAGTGTGCTTTGGACTACTCTGACTGACGAAGCCCTCTGGAGTGAGGGTGAAACGTTTCTACAAAAAAGAAACTGTCCAGATGAACTGATTGAGAATGAGCGGATTTGATACCTGGACTATTGAGAATGAACTTTCTTGTCTTGAACCACTTTGGACATGTCTGCCTGCCTGGGAGGAGTCAACGAGGGACAAGCCCCCAGAAACCATCTTGGCTACAGCAAACTGGTTGGTCCACTTAAGTTGTTTACTTGGTGGTTTAACTTCAGTGTGCTTTGGACTACTCTGACTGACGAAGCCCTCTGGAGTGAGGGTGAAACGTTTCTACAAAAAAGAAACTGTCCAGATGAACTGATTGAGAATGAGCGGATTTGATACCTGGACTATTGAGAATGAACTTTCTTGTCTTGAACCACTTTGGACATGTCTGCCTGCCTGGGAGGAGTCGACGAGGGACAAGCCCCCAGAAACCATCTTGGCTACAGCAAACTGGTTGGTCCACTTAAGTTGTTTACTTGGTGGTTTAACTTCAGTGTGCTTTGGACTACTCTGACTGACGAAGCCCTCTGGAGTGAGGGTGAAACGTTTCTACAAAAAAGAAACTGTCCAGATGAACTGATTGAGAATGAGCGGGTAAGAGTATCTGTTTATGCATTAATACGTGTATGTATGTATGTTACTTGTTTGTTTTCTGGCTTGTTTTCTATTTAATTGTTCTATGGTTAAAATAAAGAACATTTGTTTTTAAACACAGCTGTGATATTCTTTTGAGGACATTTGCCGATCTCTCTCGATTCTGCATAAATAATATTTCATAAAACATTTATGAATAAAAAATTCATAAAATATTTGTAAAATAATATTTCATAAAACAAACGTTTATTTAAATAATAAACAAAACAAAAAGCTGTCGAGGTAGCAGACTTACTTTTACATGGAGAAGCACAGAGGGAGAACGAGCATGAAACCTTATGACAAGGACAATCCAGAGACACTGGCATGACACCACAGGGCTGAATATATACCGACACAGACAAGGTGAAATGACAGACACCTGCGGTGATTAAGATTAGACACAGGTGTGACAGTGCTGGATCACAGGAGGAGGAGGGGCTGGTAAACATGAGGGAAAACAAAACATGCAGGACCAGACCCAGAAACCCTACAGGACCCCCCTCAAGGGATGGCCTCTGAAATCCCAAGGAAAGCACCATCCACTTGAGAGGGAGGGTGGGAAGAAAAAGACAAAGATAGGGTAACATAAACTGGACACAAATGGGAAACACAGAAACCCTAAGACCCCCCCGAGTCAAGGTGGGTGGTCAAGAGACCATCCACGGTAGGGCTGAAGATCCAGGGGCCAACCTGGCGACCATCTGTTGACAGGCCATAGGTCTGGTGGACAGCCAGGATGCCATCCACCCCTGGACCAGGGTTCCGGTGGGCGGCCATGAGACCGTCCCTTTATGGCCAGTGGAGAGGCTACAGCTACATGTGATGAGACCCCTGTGGCAGCTGCAGCTTGATGAGAGAGGACCTCTGATGGCACAAAGAACTCCGGATGAGTGAGGACCTCTGAAGGTGCGAAGACCTCTGGATGAGGCGCGAGGACCTCTCGATGAGGCGCAAAGACCTCCAGATGAGGCGCAAAGACCTCTAGATGAGGCGCAAAGACCTCCAGATGAGGCGCAAAGACCTCTGAAGCGAAGACCTCTGAAGCCAAGGCCTTAGGTAGAGCGAAGACATCCGATGGAGCAAGGACATCGAGAGTGAAGACCCCCGGCAAAGCGAGGACCTCCGGCAAAGAGAGAACCTCCGGAGTGAAGACCCCCCGGTGAAGCGAATACTTCAGATGGAGCGAGGACTTTAGGTGGAGTGAGGACCTCAGGTAGAGCAAGGACCTCCTGTGGAGCGAGGACCTCTGTAGCAAAGATCCCCGACGAAACAAGGACCTCAAGTGGAGCGAGGACCTCTGAAGGAGTGGAGAACTCCGGTGGAGTGAGGACCTCTGCAGCAAAGACGTCCGGCAAAACGAGGACCTCCAACGGAGCGAGGACCTCTGGATGGGTGAAGACCTCCGGAGGAGCGAGGACCTCGGGACCGAGGACCACCTCAGGAGCAGTGTCTGTGGAAAGAGCGAGATATACTACTCTAGATGGACCCGGTTGGTCGGCGGCTTGTGCAAGACTCAGTGTAGCAAGTGCCGGAACCCGCCTGGGTGCTGGCATGGGAACCCGCCTGGGTGCTAGCACTGGAACCCACTGGGTTTGGCTAGTGTGAGACCCAGCCTTGGTGCTGGTGTAGGAACCAGCCTTGGTGCTGGGGATTAACCCAGCGAGGCAGGTGCTGGGGCGAAACCCAATGAAGCTGATGCTGGGGTGAAACCCAGTGAGGGTGATGCTGGGACGAAACCCAGTGAGTCAGATTCTTGGGCGTAACCCAGTGAGGAGTAATCCAGTGGGTCCAGTGCTGGTTTGGATGCCAGCAGGTCACGTGCAGGTGCTACTGGCGTGGACACACAGACAGAAGCAACTGATTTGGGCAGCTGATGGTGAGCTGGGAGGTGAGACAGACTGAGCAGGAGCCAGCAGAAGTGAGCATAGCACACGTCTCTCTCCACACCTGTTGGAGCTGCTCCCAAGTCTCCAGCGAGTCGTCATTCCTGTCAGCCCCTGTGTACCTGGAGATGATCTCATCTGCAGTGATCATCCTGTTTCACAGATCATTGGAGCTGCAGGGTTCCTTCCCCTTGATGAAAGGTGTGCAGGTGCGTGTGACGTCCCCCCCCCTAGCGACAGGTGCAACATCCTCCCCACAACGAAGGGAAACACAGGGGTGAGGAGTTGTCTGCGTCTGAGGAGACGTGCACTGGAGTTCAGTGGGGCCGGCTTGGTTCTGCAGCCCGTTCTTCCGGCGGCGAGTCCGAGCGGGTTTCCCCCCTCCCTTTAGAAACTGCTCCGGAAAAGCTGGAGGTGCTTAGGGAGGAGGTGGGTTGCGAGGAGCTGATGCTCTGCTCACCTGCAGTGATTAAGATTAGACACAGGTGTGACAGTGCTAGTTCACAGGAGGAGGTGGGGCTGGTAAACATGAGGGAAAACACAACATGCAGGACCAGACCCAGAAACCCTACATAAACATCATGTTTGTATACCTATTTAACCCTTGGATGCATGAACGCCCAATACCTACATTCTTCCATGAGTGGGGTCAACAATGACTCCAATTAGAATCAATGGGCCTCATGCAAGAACCGTTCGTACGCACAGATTTGTTCTTAAACTGTGCGTACAAGTGATTTAGGAGCATTTGTGGCATTTAACAATGTTTTTGTATTCTAAGATTTTTTTCAGATACGAACACAATTTACGTGTGGTCCAGACCTGTCGTATATATGGGCAACACGGTGGCACAACTGGTAGAGCTGCTGCCTCTCAGCGAGAAGGTTGCCGGTTCAAATCCCGGTCCGGGGCCTTTCTGGGTGGAGTTTGCATGTTCTCCCCGTGCATGCGTGGGTTTCCTCCGGGTACTCCGGTTTCCTCCCACAGACCAAAAAACATGCTTGTTAGGCTGATTGGTGACTCTAAATTGACCCTAGGTGTGAGTGTGAGAGTGGATGGTTGTTTGGTGTGAGTGAGACAGGTCCCTCTTGTAAATGAGTCCCCGTGACTCAACGAGGCTAGCCTGTATAAATAAAGGTTGAATGAATGAATATTTTACGAGCAGTCAGTCTGCTGTTATCCAGACGGATTTTCTCCACTAATAACTTTATACTTCGTTATTTAGAAAATATTTTGGGTTTTAAAAAAATCACGCACCATAATTATTCTTGACAATAGGTTATTCTGTTTGAATTAGAATTATAATTTTAAGTTTAATTTGTCTGGTGTGTCGCAGGCTTCGGTGAGTCGTGCGCTCCCCTTGGTCATCAAAGCCCTCCTCAAATTAACACCCAGGTACATAAAATTCCCATACACCGCCGCAGAACAAGTACAAATTAAGACTGATTTTCATGCTATTGCTGGACTGCCAAACACCATCGGAGCAATAGACTGTACACACATACGGATCAAAGCACCTTCACCTGACGCATTCCCATTCCTCAATCGGAAGCAATACCACTCCATAAATGTCCAAATTATATCTGATTCGAAATATAACCTGCTAAATGTGGTTGCGCGATGGCCAGGAGGAGCGCATGACTCATTTGTGCTGCAAAACAGTGCTGTTGGCACGCGTCTTGCGCAAGGTGCGCATGGAGATGGCTGGCTTGTTGGTAACTTTTTAATTTGTAATTGAGGATTTGGAATTATTCTCTGATCATTTACCTATAACTCACTATTTTCCACAGGTGATCGAGGCTATGCATTAGCCCCATGGCTTATGACACCTCTAAACAGCCCTCAGACAAGACAGGAGCGCTTGTGTAATAAGCTGCATACACGCACTCGTGCTGTAGTTGAGCGCACAATTGGAGTTTTGACATGACATTTATTTTTCCATCCATCTCGGTAACGCAGACTTTTCCTTGACCTCCTCCTGTTGCAGTCATAGAGCACCGTGCTGCGGCGAGACGTTTTTTTGAAGCCATTTTCAGATCAAACCATTTTTTCTTGATTTCTGATACTGTACGACCCATGGGAGACACAACATTAACAGCAGTGGTTATTTATTATTTGGCTTTAGCTGGTCCTTTAATCCCATGAGTGACGCTGCTAAAAAGGACATATTTTCTTTTCTCGATCTCGAGAGCAGAACTTCAATCTCCGCACCCGTAAAGTTCTTCTTTTTACTTTTCGCTGTCATTTTATGAACGGACACTTCCTGCTCTCTGAGGCAGGAAACGTAGCCTTATATGGTGTTTTGAGGGGTGGGAATTATGTAAATGACCTCTCCGCGTGCACGAGCAGGTGGATAGAACAGGTGCAATTCATTATATTTACGCAGCTCATTTACACACTTTTCCTGAGGATAGAAGAGTTTGTTGAATCTGACGTGGCATGTTCGTACGAACGCTTCGTACGAACAAAAGTAAGAGAAATTTAGGATAAAAATACGAACATGCTCTTGCATGAGGCCCATTGTGTTTTTGCAATGAATTTAAATTATGTCTTTAATTTTGGTTAAAGGCAATTTTATTTATTATATTTGGGTCAACAAAAGACTGATTTTACATTTAACATGTGTAAAATATATTGCTTGTCAGTTTTGCTGACGGTACAATATTCCAAATGAAAGGTTTGAGTAGATCTTATCTGACACAAATTTATCATCAATTTATTAAAAACGAGTTTTCTCTTTTTCAGGATTTTAACCAATAAATTGTGACCAGATGAAATGTAGTTCATAGGAAACGTTAAACTTATGTTGGAACAGCAGGACTGGACCATTTATTTAACATAATCATAAATTACATCAACACGCATATAAGGATTGGCTCTGATTAAACTTTATATAACTTAACTGTAGACAAGTTAAAACTTAGGACAACAGAACAGCAAAAGGGTGACACATTTACTTATTCTGCAGGCAGGTTTGACTTAGTTGCTGGCAAAAGTTTAAGGAGAAAGTTTAAGTTGAGGAGGAAGAGAGGAGGAAGGAAGTTTTTATGACTTAGGGAAGGAATGAAATTCAACCAGAATGACACTTTCATGCGACTCTTCAGCTAAACCACAGGTACACTGGTAATGTTGATTACTTTTTACCTGGCCAGACGGTCAGTCAAGAACGGAACTTCCTTGATGCCCGAGTGAGAGGCAGCAGCCTAGAGGTTACCTTTCAGCGTCTCCTGCGTCCGCTCTGAATGGCAGAAAAGCGGCAGGTCCTGGTTGGTTTTTCAGAATAAAAGTGTTCTTAGATGGGAACACTCCTTGGAATGAAGCTTATTGCTCTGAAATGGACTCATAGCCAGCAATGCTATGAACCCCAACTGAATGACGTGTCATTAGCTTTTAGACAGACGTCAAAACAGTTCTTAGACGAAGACTCACATCCTAGTCTCGTCCGCAGACTCCAGGAAAAACAGGAAGTCAGAGCTCTTTTAAGGCTAACTTGACCTAGAAAGACGTAGCTCTTTCTGATTGGTCTGTGTGAGCCAGGAGCCACTGAGAGCAACAGAGTGGAGACATAAGTTAGATTAAAATGTCAGAAAAGATAAGAAGTTTAGTTTTAAGACGCCAGTATACATGATAAAAGCTGATTAAAACTTAACTTCATTAACAACACTGTTGATCTGTTGGTTTGATTACGACAAACGTCATTACAGCATCACATATGAAACCTACTATGATAATAGCAAAAACAGATATCATTAATCTTGATTATTTAAGGACAAAAAAAGTCTCTTGTTGTCCTGTTTTCAAACTAAATGCAAAAGATAAAGTGTTCCTTTTATCTTCACATGCAAGTTCGAGAGGAGAAATCCTTCATGCACAGCATTTTGAGGAAAAGTCCAGTTTGAATTAAATAGTCCTTGACTATCAAACATTAAATGCACTAATGCTTATACAAATAACACAAGTTATTAATTGATGACATTTGAATTAACACAAATTAAAAGAAGTCTTTGGATGACTTAATTTATGATGTTTGATTCAAATTAAAAGTAATAAAAGTATTATTGTCCCTTCAGGAATAACTCCCAAAAAGCTCATTACTGAGAGCGATCAGAGACGTGTTTCAAAGGTCAAGGTTGTATAACTACACATGCTTATTCATAACTTTTTATAACATTTTTTCACATAAAATATCATCAAAAATCTTCTAAAATTATTGCTAGAATGTCCATCTCTCTGAAGGACAAAAAAGAGAATGAACATACAACCAGAACACTGTACACTCACATGTGCCCACACAAACATCTTTTCTCTATCCACTGTGTGCAGTTGTCACAAACTATTTACTTTTGGCTGTGACCATTGCACACTGGAGTACTGCATTTCCTGCACCTATTGGTGGCTTTGGGATCTTTGTTTCTTTGACTCATCTGGCACCTCTTTCTCTTCTGTTGGTCCTCTGTGCCTCTCTCCTGTTACTTGTTTGCAACTTTTATCACTCCACATCTTCCAGTTGCTTCAGTGATGTCGGTTGGTAGGTTCAGGGTACCTTGGTTTGTGTAGAAGACTCCCAAAGAGCACACACATTGGTCCATTCCAGTTCTTCTCACTTCTTGCAAGAATGGTCACTCCAATGAAGGCCATGAGCTCCTCTTTGCTTAGATGTTTCCACTCTTTTCCTCTGCTTGTTGCAACTCCTTCCCCCCATGTTTGTTCATGTCAACACCTCTTCTAATATACTATCCATCCGTCCATTATCTTTTACCCACTTCTTCCATTTTTGGGTCATGGGGGTCGCCGGTGCCCATGTCCAGCAATCACTGCGAGGGGCAGGGTACATCCTGGATGGGTCGCAAGTCCATCACAGGGCCACATAGAGACAAACAACCATTCACACTCTCACTCACACCTAGGGACAATTTTAGAGTTACCAATCAGCCTAACATGCAAGTTTTTGGTCTGTGGGAGGAACCCGGAGGAAACCCACGTATGCACAGAGAGAACATGTAAACTCCACCCAGAAAGGCCCCCGGACCGGGATTCTAACCAGGGACCTGCTCGCTGAGAGGCAGCAGCTCTACCAGTTGTGCCACCGTGCTGCCCTTCTAATATACTATCAGTGATAAACAGTTTTTATGCATCTATTGGAGAGATGGTGCTAAACCCAGGTGCAGGCCCTGACCGACTTCTCAGTAAATTGTGGCTTGGTGTTTTAGCCTGAGTGGGAGATAACTCTGCCTAGTAAGAGCCCTTGTGGCTCATTCTGTTGGACACAATATCCATTCCCTCTTTGGAGGTCTCAGAGGACTCCTCCGTGCCTGACTGATCTTGTTCAGCAGAGGCAGGTTGGTTTCCAGACAGCCTGACATGTCCAGGTGGACAATACTGTAATCAGTATCCTCTACATACGAGATGCCAGATCCCGAGTCAGTACCACTGATGGGCTTTTCATCCCATTCGTTCAGGATCATATCTCGAGCAAGGTCTTTGGGTATCGCTGTCCTCCAAGTAGCCATGATAGTTTAGATGAGAAAACATAAAACAGACAAACAGTAGAGACCTGGTTTCAGCAAAGAAATATGACAACAATGGACAACAGCAACAACAATAGACAATCATAAAAGAGGCATACAGATTTTTTAAATTATATATATATAATGTAATATATATAATAATATATACAATAATATATACATGGCCTTCCTGAAAATAGAAATAATTCAATAGAACAAATGTACTGTAGTAATAACCAAAAAAGATTTGTAAACATGGTCATTTCTGCATCACAAAGTCTAAAATAAGACTCAAAGTTTGCTACTCAAAGTACAAAAAATAAATACAGTTGCTAACATTTTTAATCATTCACATGTATGTAATGTGTATATAACACACACGTATTTATATTATTTATCGACAGATTTCTGTAGTAAATGCTTTAACAGATATTTACTCACATTTTAGTAAAATGTTAGCTTCATGAACATGTTACTCTTCTTTTATTGACATAATTATTTTAAGTGTGCTTTGGTTTAATGACGAATCATGTTTTGAGAGCTGCTTTAATTGTTCACTCAGAAAAAAGATGTGTAAACTGTGTCAATCATCCATCATCCATCCATCCATCCATCCATCCATCGATCCATCCATCCATCCATCCATCCATCCATCCATCCATCCATCCATCCATCCATCCATCCATCCATCCATCCATGGTTGGATCTAACCAGTTAAATAAAAGTTTAACTAAAACACACAGCAGAAAAAAGTCCAGGCTGAACACGGACCAGAACCAGAACCTTGTTGTCGTGAGTATTAGCGTGTGGAGGCTACGCTAAATGCTAAGCTAACCACCAAAGTAGACGCTAAAAAAAACAGCTCCAACACACAGACAGTATACTCTAACATTGTTCTGACATTGTTTCACAAATTGATTTATATCGAATATTTTGTTTACCGGACAAAAGGTGATCGGAGCATGACGAGCAGATTCTAGCCTTTCTGCCAGACTCAGACAGGAAGGGGCTGCGGGCAGCTCTGTGCCAGAGACAGAGGAGGGGGCTGATGGCAGCTCCGTCCTCCAATGGAGATAAATCCTTCATGTTTCATTATTTTTGGGATTAAGTGAAAACTGAAACTTATGCACCATAACTCATGTTCCCTGAAGGAGGGAACGAGGTGCAACACAATTGCTATGGGAATCAGCGCCTCCGCATGGTTACCTGAAGTAATACACTCACGCCTTTACGGCTAGGGCGTCAGCGTCGCGCCAGAGGCCCCGCCCTCTGGAAATTTAAGCGGCTGACGCCCGTCCATCTTTCTCTAAAATGCACTTCACCGAGCTTTCAGCATTGAAAGGGCCAGATGTGTTGCAGCTTGTTCCCTCCTTCAGGGAACATGAGTTATAGTGCATAAATTTCAGTTCCCTTTCAGTCGTTCTCTCGGTGCAACACAATTGCTATGAGAAAGTAATTCATGCACGCCCTTGAAATGCTCAGCAAAATGCATGTGAGAACATCTGCCTTAATACGGCAGGCATTTCCCAGCCGCTCTCCACAAGGTATGTAGAGAGCACAGCCTGAAGAAAAATGCCACATGTAGAAACATCAGCCTGATGTTACTACAAGACACGTAGATGAAAAACACCAGCTAGAGACAGCATAAGTGTCCTCTGCTAGTGTGATTACTCATCATCTACTTTTTCCCTGGAAATCTTGAGAAGCAGGAGGAAAAGAGCAAGGGACCTATTACGCCACTGGCAATCAGATGGCAATGTGGAGGTAAAAAACCCAGTTCAAGCACAGGGTAACCTTCCAGGTCCCCAGGGAAAAAAAATATGTACAAGGGGCACGCACTAGTCCCTCATCTGCTTCTTGAACAGACAACTACTAGGACTGTCAAAGAGGCCCATCCTGATGTTGGAGAACTGTCAGAGGAGAGGGGAACCCTCTCACTGAAGCATCTCCCAAGTAAACATAAAGTGTTTTTACAATTACTATTCAGAGTATTCCATAATCGTATTCCTTGGACTGAAGTACATCTGTCCTTTAAATTTATTTAAATTTTAGGTTTTAAAAACATTAATCCCTTCAGATTGTAACATTCCCTCTTGACAAAATGTAATTGGATGTTCAAAGGTAATACATTTTTATGAGCATTATACATAACCTGCAAAATATTATAATTAACTAAGTCATAAGACTTCAGTAATTTCAACTGATAATGTAATGTATTTTGATGGGTGACTGTAGTGTTTTCTAGTTATATATATACAGTACAAGAGATTTTTATTAACATTGCACCAGTTAACCAGTACAACGTGATGAGTTGTATATATAGTTATTTATATAGTTACATATATAGATGGGGTATGACCTACATTTATCACCCTTTCACTGTATTTTTGGAGCTAAAGTGGACAATGCAGTAGTTATATATATAGTTACATATATGCTTATCTGAATACTTATATATATATATATA
>JBBPBX010055381.1:0-23120 GCA_038048925.1 Garcialebias charrua | reverse complement strand
TTTACAATCATAGCACTGTCCGAAACATGGTTAAATGATGGAAATATACAAAACGCTTACATTGAGGGATATGAAATATATTACATGAATAGAAAAAATAAAAGAGGTGGAGGAGTGGCTTTATTTGTCAACTCTGATTTACAGTGCAGATTGCATAGTGAAATGTCATTAGTTGTCGATGATATAATGGAAATTATAACAATAGAAATAATAAATACTATTAGTAAAAATATAATAATAAGTTGTGTATACCGATCTCCAGGATCAAGAATAGAATTATTCACGGACAAACTAAATGAACTACTAGTTAAGACCTGTAACAAAAATGTTATTTTATGTGGAGATTTTAATATTGATCTTGGAAACATAACTGATTCAAATAACCACAACATATTTACAGATTCAATGTATAGTTTGAGTTTATTCCCTTTAATTAACAACCCGACAAGAATTACATCTCACAGTGCAACTACAATTGATAACTTTTTTACAAATATCATTAATGGGGTTATGACAAGTGGTATTTTGATGACAGATATAAGTGATCACTTACCAATTTTCATAACTTATATAAATACTGATATTGATAAGATAATTCCCAGAAATAAAAATAAATTAATAAACACATCAAAAAAAGCATTGGATAGATTAAAAAATGACTTAGATAAACAGAATTGGGAAGGTGTTTATGTGGACGATGTAAATAAATCCTATGAAGAGTTTATGAACATACTGGAAGTTTTGTATAATAAGAATTGTGTGCTAACAAAGAAAAAACAAACAAAGAAAAAAGTAGATCCACCATGGATGACTAATGGATTGAGAAATGCATGCAAGAAAAAGAATAATCTGTATTCATTTTTCCTGAAATCTAGAACAAGTGATTCAGAATGCAAATATAAAAAGTATAAAAACAAATTAGTGACGATTATCAGGAAACAAAAGAGGGAATACTACAGTAAATTATTACATGAAAAAAGAGGTGATATGAGGGCAACATGGCAAGTATTGAATGGTGTTTTGAATAAAAATAAGGTTGGTTGTGGTATTTCTAAATATTTCATTGAGAATAACCAAGAAATTGTCGGCATTGCTCTTTATTCGCCCAGAGCTCGTTGTTTGGTTTCACTTTGGATAGAAAAGAGATACACTGAAAAACGACAGACGCGCACTTTAAAGTTCCAAAACCAGTTTTAATTATTAATAAGTTTAAAAGTCACAGAATACATTTGTTATATTTTATAAGCCATATATATGATCCAAATGAGAAGACAGAGAGAGAGAGAGAGAGAAAGAGAGAAAGAGAGATAAAACAAAGAGAACATGAATGCGCATTCAAGGAGACAAGGCCATACAACCTGAAAGTTACTCCCTCGTGGCTTCTTCCTGCGTTGTCTGATGGAGGAGGGGAAACCTATACTTTTATACTCTTTCTGTGGGGTGTTTCCTACTCTCAACCAATAAGAGAAGTTCTGCTTTGTTTTCTTGTAGGGTGTTGCCTGCTTTAACCAATAAGAGCAGTTTTGCTTTGTTCTCTTGTAGGGTGTTTTGTTTTCTTGTAGGGTGTTGCCTGCTTTAACCAATAAGAGCAGTTTTGCTTTGTTCTCTTGTAGGGTGTTTTGTTTTCTTGTAGGGTGTTGCCTGCTTCTCAACTGATAAGAGGAGTTTTGTTTCAGAGACTGTTGCCTCTCCTCAACTACCAGAAGCTTCTATCTTAAAAACAGGAATTTTCCATTGCTTGTTTCAGCTTACAGAGTTGTGTTTTAAGAGGGAATGATAATATTCATTCATTCATTCAACCTTTATTTATACAGGCTAGCCTCAGCATAGTTCTATATGTTACACAGTTCTATATGTTAATCTGATTGGAACTAATACACCACTATTAATACACAAGTGTTTTATAATCCAGGTATTAACTGTTTTACAAATGTTTATGCAATCATGTCTTATTTTGTCTTTAAAGTAGCTTACACAACATTATAAATCTACACACTTTTAGATCCAAAAAATAAAACAGGTTCAGGGAATAGATGCACTTTGTCCCTGACCTGATCCACACAGGCCACCACACATAGATTAAGCTGTTCTGATCCCTCTCTGGCTAAGCAAACATGCAGACCCAGAGAGGCCAGGACAGACACAATGGTCATTTGAGTAGCATTAGGACAGAACTGTGTTCATGCTCACAATTCTCTGTTTAACCTGTACCTGTGTCTTTTTAATAAATCTTTATCACTCTACAGAAATGAAAACACGAAGACAAAAATAAATTTTATTTCACAACAAAACCCCCTTTGGACCTCAATTCCTGAGGTCCATCCCAAGAGAAATAAAATCACACACCTAATAACGCAGCTAAATGCATATATACACAACATTCAATCAGTTTTTTCAAAATCCTCCCAGTCATAGTTTTTTAACAAAAGCAGTTGGCGCATCACTTCAGGATCCCTTTTCTCCAGTGTGGACGTGATAAGTCGAACCGTCAGAGACCTCAAACAAGGCACACAGCAGCACCCGCAAGTTATAAGTATGCCCAAGAAAATAGCCAATGAAATCATTATGGATACAAACACCTGTTTCCAAGGACCGAAGATTTTTATCAGCCAATCGTCCAGTGGGTTGTCCAGACCTGAATGTCTTTTCATTTCATCTGAGAGGGTTCTAAGGCCTTCTAGGGCCTTTGTGACTTTTCCATCTGGTGCAGTGTTGTTTGGAATAAATGTACAACAAAGGTCACCAAACATACTACAAACTCCTCCCCTCTCCGCCAAAAGCATGTCCAAGGCCATCCTGTTCTGAACTGCCATCAGGGAAGTCGGCGCCAGTTGTTCGGCCAGACCTTCTACCGCGTCTCTGGTGAGATTGGACAGTCGCATAACATTATAATGCACATAATTTATCCTGTCAACATTTTTATTGGGAGTAACAGGGAACACTGCTGAAAGGATAGGAAAACTCTCAAACCCAGCTGCCACCTGATCAGCCAGTTTGTATTCATTCGGCACACCTCGCGGAATGCCTATAGAGTCAATATAAGTAGGTGAGCCAACAGTTGGGTCAAAGTTGGCAGATCTCCTTCTCCTGTTACGGGAGAGATCAGTTCCATTCATGGTCTCCAATCTGGGACCAATCAGAGCCAGAGGAGCCGCCAAACGTACCATGGCGCAAAGTCCAATGGTGTTGTCCAAGATACGAGTGAGTAATCTCCTTTCCCCACAATAGTAGTACAAGCCCGATCTAACAAGAGGGCCAATCACTTTTCTATCCCCTTTAGTTGTACTTGCTGGCTTTGTCTGATTGCACCAGCTTGGGTCAATCATGCCCACATTTATTTTGGCAGTTTGACTCGTAAAATTAAAACAGAAGTAATCATTGCGTTTTGCAGCGTGGAACGGACCAGCTTTGGTGTGATTCCCGGCTAAGGGAAACACTTCACTTAAGGTTGTGCAATTGATATCCATCTGTGTTCTGGTCAAACCTAGCATGCAAGCAAACCCCCATGTATCCTCTGGGAACAAGGGAGCCGGCTCAGTGTATAACTGCGGGCGTGCTGCGGCGCATGCCACGCATTCAGACAGCGAGGCCTGCTTTGCCGCCTCCGATAACCATGACAACCATATATTAGTGTCATGGTATCCGGTAGACATTGCGATTACCTCGACCGGAGTCAACTTTGTGTAATCGGTGGTAATTATGTCTGAAGTTTGGTGCGGGGTCACAGGGGGAAAAGAAGAGTTACCTAGAGAGCTGATAGTGTTTACCATTTCAATTCGTAATGATCCATATTTTGGTGGATAGGAGTTCACTATCACTCTCATAACATGAAAATTGAACGGATGTTCGTCCATTTCAAAAGTGGACACCGCTTTAATAGACAGGGAAACCGGATTCTGGGTGAGGGAGAAATCCCTCTGGAGAGTGAACTTGCTAGTCCAAAACTGGTGAAATCCTGGCCGATCCGACTTAGGCTGGGAAAATACCCAGTACCCTTGTTTTAAAACTACCTTATCCCCGCTACATTGGACATTTTGGCCAGCACATAGTACAATTTCCTCCCAAGCGCAGCTCTGTGGGCATTGTAAAGCCGTAGGTGGACACTGACACATGTATATATCTGCATGCCTGAATGAAATATTCTGGCCTGCACAATCAATTATATCGCATAAATCGAACGTGAAAGTGGTAGTCTGGTTTGCGATATACTCTAGTTTGAGGATTTTTTGGTGCACGCCATACTCTCTCTTATGTCTATGAACTTCGCAATCATTTTTCCCAGGGATTACGCAAAAATGTTCTAGGAGGACAATCAAAGTTACCATACTTATCCCACCTATTCCAACTGCCATAGTGACCCTCTTGTCTGGCCACCACATTTTGAATCAGTTTATTAATATGCAAATTGTTGAATATAACGAAATATATGCAAACTATGAACGTTAATAATAGTAATAGTAAGCACTTTAGGATATTGCAGAATTATGAACCTTAAGTTTCCCAGTTTCCTCCTCCAGCAGCAAGGCAGTTGTCTCCCTTGAACACACAAAAATAGAGAGAGAACACAAGATTTATATCACCATCACAGAAACATTAATATACTTTTTGAATGTGCCACACATACTCAGGGGCATTCCCCTGGGGTGCTCGGGAATGTCCTCCTATGTCCCCGAGTTTTCTTCGTGTTATGTGAAACTCTAATATGTAATGTTTTTATCTTTTTAGGTGTCTGTGCTATGTGTGGATATTCCTAGCACCGAGTGGCCCCATAAAACAGAGTCCTTCTGGGCCCGCACGCAACTATACTCGGCTACTTTGGTCTACCAAGGCACAAGAGTTCGAATGCGACCTTTTTCTTGTTGTCCCACTCGATCCTCTAGCTCCTTCCTGGTTCACGGGCTGGAGCACACTGACTCCAATGGTACCAGATCTCCCCCTTTCCTCTCAGCCTGACCGCATGTGAGGTTCTCTCGGTCACCTGGAAAGGACCTATCCAGCGAGGCTCCGTCCACTTTCTCTTAACGACCCTCAGTAGCACCCACTCGGCTGTGGGTAGGTCAGGGTCCCCTGGTGGACCCTTTTTCTCGTGTACCTGCTGAGTAAAGTTGGTTACCAAAGCTTTTAACTCATCAAAGTATACCTTATGGTCCATCTTTCGGTCCCCCTCGTTGGGCAGAGAACAAGCATTCGGTCCAGGGAAAGGTCGACCTGTAGTTAGCTCATAGGGAGAGAAACCAGTACCATTATTAACAGAAGTTCTTACAATCATTAATGCAATTGGCAGAGCGTCAACCCAGTTTAATTTGGTCTGTGCACAGATTTTGCTCAATTTTTGTTTTATGTTCTGATTCATCCTTTCGACCTTGCCTTGTGACTGGGGATGGTACACGGTCCCGAAGGCGTGCTTTAGTCCTAACATTTTTTCCACAGCCTGCAGGTCTGCGTTTTTAAAATGTGTACCATTATCAGATCTGATCTTTTCGGGAAACCCATGTCTAGGAATGTAATGGTTTATCAGGAACTTTATAACTGTTTTACTGTCTTCTTTTCTTGCAGGTATGGCTTCAGGCCATCCTGTGAGGGCGTCGACACACATCAACACATATCTGTATCCCTTAATGGTTTCAATCATGTCTGTGTAATCTATAATCACTTCCTGTCCTGGTCTGAACAGGAAGGGAAATATCCCTTGTTCTGGTTTTACAGCAGGTCGAATGTTGTATTGTAAGCAAACTTTACAGGTTCCTATGTGTTCAGTTATCATGTCTTTCATGTGTGGATGCCACCATTGCTGAAGATTCCTGGCCATCTGTCCACTGCCTACATGAGCCAGACTGTGTGCTTCCTGGAAAACTAATGGTTTCAGAGTCATGGGCAGGATCCACTTTTCATTGGGTCCTGTCCACAACCCGCTTTGTTCATTCTTTTTTCCTCCCTTGTTTTTCCAAACAGATTTCTCTTCAGGAGACGCCTCATTCTGTGCTTTTGAGATTTCTACTTTACTCCAATGATTTTTAGACTGACACTCTTCTTCCACTGTCACCATCTGAACTCTTGCTAAATAGCCAGCTGCTACTTTAGCTGCTCTGTCTGCCTGCCTATTACCTTCAGCGGTATCTGACTGTGTTATATCATGACCCTTGCACTTTACTACCGCCACTTTCTTTGGTAGCATCAGACTGTCCGCTAACTCTTTTATGAGTTCTTCATGTTTTATGGGTTTATTTCCTGCTGTCAAAAACCCTGCTCTTTTCCATTGGGGTAATTGTACATGAACAACCCCATAAGCGTATGCTGAGTCTGTGTATACTGTGATTTCTTTTCCTGTGCCTAATTTTAGTGCTGCAACTACCGCTTGAATTTCGGCTTTTTGAGCTGACTGTTTTCCCATCAACTGTCCAGATTCTACCACCTCGAATGCATCTCCGTTTTGTTTAACCACTGCGAACCCTGACTTCAAAGATCCATCCTCCATTCTAAAACAGCACCCGTCCGTGTAGAGTACTTCTGAATGTGGTATATGTTCTGTTTCTAGGTCAGACCTGATTTTTTCTTCCATATAGACCTTTTGAACACAATCGTGCGTGTGTGTTGTATTCATTCCGTCAGCCATGTTTACACCTTCATGTGAAAATGATAAATTTGGTGCTGCCAAAATGTTACTCATGCGTCTTTGTTTCAATGAAGTCATTGTGAAGAGTTCGGAGTTCACATAGGCCACGACATTATGTGATGTTAAAATGTGCAGTGGATGGCCCATCACTATGTGTGCTGTTTTAGCGACGATTTTACTCAAACCTGCTGCCATTTGTGTACATGGTGGATGACGTTTTTCAGTACTATCCAGAAGAATGCTGGTGTACATCAGTATCTGTCTATTCCCCCCCTTTTTCTGAAACAAAATGCCATTAATGGTGTTTTTTGCTTCAGAAACATCAAGGTAAAAAGGTGAGGTGTAATCAGGTAAGGCTAAATCAGTAGCCCGAGTCAAAAGTTGTTTGAGAGTTATGAAAGACTGTTCTGCTTCAAGATTCCAAACGAGCTTGGACTTTAATTTTCTCATCCCCTGTTCCTTAACCATGTTTCGAAGAGAAGTAGTGAGTTCACTGTAATCAGGTATATAATGTCTGCTATACCCTGTCAACCCCAGAAAAGACAACATTTCCTGTACCGTGCTAGGCTTTGGGTGATTCAAAATGGAAACTCTGTGCTCAGGAGAAAGCGTTGTTCCTCGAGCTGAGACTAACCGTCCCAAGAAGGATACCTGGGTGCGGACGGCTTGAAGTTTTGTTTTGCTCACTTTGAAACCCGCATCATGAAGAAGAAGAAGAATGTCATGGGTGGCTTTGAGACAGTCTTCAGGTGATTCTGATGCTATCAATAAATCATCCACATATTGAAGCAAAGTGGTGCCTTCAGGAAGAGGAAGTTGAACCAACAGGTCTTTTAGTACCTGATTGAATATTCCAGGGGACAATGCAAGCCCCTGAGGGAGACGCGTGTATCGGTACTGTTGGCCATTAAAAGTGAAAGAGAAAATGTCTCGTACATCATTTGACAAAGGGAGACAAAAGAATGCATTAGCCAAGTCAATGCAAGTGAACCATTTCTGTTTTGGATTCAAGTTTGTTAACGCCACGTATGGATTTGGAACAGGGCAGGTGGGAGTCTTAAGGATTGCATTAATTGACCTAAGGTCATGCACCATTCTGTACTTTCCTGTACCTGCTTTCTCGACTGGCAAAATGGGAGTATTCCACTGTGAATTAGACGGTTCTAATACTCCTGCATTTAATAACCCCCAAACCGTATTGCTCAGCCCCTCTGCGGCTTCTGGCTTATGTGAGTATTGATACAACCATATTGGCTCAGTGGAGAGAAGTTCAAAAGTGATGGGATCACAGTTTACTAATCCCACATCCTCTGGACCTTGAGACCAAAGGGATTGTGGGAGCGTATCAAGCATAGCAGGGACCTCGGTATGATCAGTCTTTTCCCTGCCATGTTCTCTTGAAATAAGTTCATGATCTAATTTTCCCAAATCCTGAGCTGAAACATCAATAATATAGCAATCTGTTGATGGTGAAAAAGCAACTGATGGAAGCTGTGTGGGACACCAATCAAGTGCGTCCATGACTGTTTTTACCATGGGTCCTAAATCCTTAGCCTGGTGTGAAGGCGAAAGAGCAAGTGAAACATGTGGTGCTGCTTCAGATGACATCCTATACCATTCGAGTTGAGATGGTGATAGGGTGACATGTGAAGCCACCCCCTGGGGTCCTACAATGATCTTATCTGAGGTGAAAACCCACTCAGTATCTTGCAAAGTAGAGGCAAAATGCTCTCTAAAACAATCATCAGAGTCACGGTCATAAAAGAGTGTCAGATGTAAAGGATCTGGAGGGGGAACATAGGGTCGCAGAGCATCAAGCCACGGCTTCCAAGACAAGTACGCAGAGTAGATGCCCAGTTGCTGTGTGGTTTCAGGGCGTAGCAAGGCCCAGTAGATGTCAGCGACCTCCTCCTGCGTTGGTTTGAGTAGACATTGTGAGGCTGGGGAGGAAGATGATTGTGAGCAAGTCCAACAAGTCCCATTGGGCAGAGTGACCTTCAGCCCAGTTGGTTCACACAAAATGGTTGCCCCCATCTTTTTCAGCAAGTCTCTACCCAGCAGGTTTACCGGTACATCCTTGGACAGAACAAAAGGATGAGTCAAAGTCTGTGGTCCTGCTGTAATCAGGAGAGGTTCAGTTAAAGGCAGTTTTTGTTGCACCCCAGAGAAGCCTACCACTGACACAGTGTCAGATGTGGCGTGTTCAGAAAAGTCCAGGTCATTCAACGTGGAGTATGTGGCACCTGTGTCCACTAAGAAGGACAAGTCTTTGTTCATGACCTTCATCCGTATCATAGGGTCTGCACCTCCCCCTATGGACTGGTTTCTCTGTGGGGTGTGTCATTGCTGGTAAGAAGAGTTGGACCCTGAGTCTTGGGCCCACTCTCTTTGTAGAGCCGGGTGCTGGCCAGCTGGAGCCATCTGTGAGTTGGGAGCTGAGTGAAGGCGTCCTTCCCTCTGTGACTGTGCTTGTTTATGGTAACAGTCACGGGCCCAATGTCCTGGCTTTTGACAAAAATGGCAGACGTCTTGTGCTCTGTTTCCCTGCAGGTTACCTCGGCTATAGCCCCTGCCCCGAGCTCTTCCTCCTCTCCTCCACTGCCCCCTGACCGGACCCTGAGATGACGTATTATAATATGGCTGGGGTGGTGTGTGCTGCTGTGGGATGGTAATCATACCTTCCTTCCCAGCAACCATCTGTTTGGACTCTCTCTTTGATTGCACCACATCTCTAACTTGCTTTAGTTGTAATTTCAGCAGCTGAGTTTGCATGTCTTTTAAATCAGCTGAACTTTTTACTTCCTCATCTGCTGCTTCCTGCAGATGATGAATTAAGTGACGTTCCCATTTCTCTGCATCAGCAGTGGGGAGGTCAGGGTTTGCTTTCATTGCTTTACTGACGGCTGCTGGAACACCATCAAGGATAGCTTGTCTAAAGAAGTACCTCTGTCCCGCACCTTGTCCGTGACAGTGAGTTCTATCGTGCCATTCTTGTTTACACTGATCTAGATAAGCTGTTGGATTCTGCCCAGGTTTCCAATGAAACTTAGGCACCCCTGAACCCTCTGGGAGCGGGTAAGCCTCTCTAAGGGCTCCTGCAAACCTATGTAAGTGATTTGTCATGGGTTCTGAGTCGAGAACTGTGCGATTCCAACCTGCTGCCCGTTCCAATTCATCCATCCTGGTGGATGTTACACATCTTCCCAATAAAGCTCTCACATCCCCTACTGCTAATGTGATACCCTTAGTGAGGCTGTCTACTGCGTTCAACCATTTGCTACCCCCCTCTGTTAGTGGGGGCAATTTCTCCACCAAGGTCTGAATGTCTCCCAAAGCAAAAGGTTTGTACCTGACTTGTGTACCTGCTTGGAGCAAGGGATAGCTGCTGCTGGAAAGAGGACAATTCTCAAACCCTTGCGTTTCCTCGTGCTCCATAAGACTGGATGTACTTGGGTGTGTTGTCACAGGAAGTGGTGTACTGGGTGTGGTGGTGTAGAGGGGAAGTGGTGTACTGGTGGTTTCCATCCGATTGGATGGAAGAGGAAGAGATGTTATAACATCTGAAGTGATCCGAAGAGGGCCTTCGGCCAAGGAGAGATTCCTGGGCCTTGATGTGTTGTGGGGTGTCAGATTTAACATCCTGTCAGTTAATTCAGGCCTGTTTCCCCATCCGGGTGCGTCAGGGGGAACATATCCTTGCCCTGATGTCTCACTTGAGGTGAGCGAGAGGGGCCCTGGGGTACCCGGATGGTAAAACACCGCCTGTGACATTGGTGGTGTTATGGAGCTGGCAGCTACCTTTTGGGACCCATGTGTGTTCATAAAATCTCTGAAATCTGATGCACTTGCTGATCCCACCTCATTCTTAGTAACCAGATTCTCTGATGTTATGGAATTCTCTCGTTCCAAGGTGGAGGGAGCTTCCTCTATTTTTATTTTACCTCCCTCTGAAATCTGATGCACTTGCTGATCCCACCTCATTCTTAGTAACCAGATTCTCTGATGTCATGGAATTCTCTCGCTCCAAGGTGGAGGGAGCTTCCTCTATTTTTATTTTACCTCCCTCTATCTGATATACCGGGTACATGCTCTTTACCGGTGGGGCTGACGAGATGCCGCTGTTAGAATAGGGCGGAGGCTCAAGACTTCCTGTTTTCTCACTCTTATCCATAGTCAGCAAATGAAACACCCCCTGTGCTATCAGAACTAGTTTAAACCACTCTTTACAACTGCTATCTGCTGCAGTCAACAATTTTCGATATTTCCCCTTTTTTAGGGCATTGGCTTCCTTCTTTTGTTTCTCGAAACCTTCTATTTCTTCCTTACACTTCCTTATTTTTTCCCAAATTAAACTCACCACATTACTTTTGCCCATTTTGTCATTTATTTCTTCTACTTTCTTTAAAAGCTGTTTTTCCTGTTTTTTGTCTTGCACTGACATGGTTATTGCTCGAATTATAATCTTTATTTGTTCTTCTATGGGTTTAAATGATGCGCTCTCGCACTTCTGGCTAAAGCTGCCTTCCATCTCAGTTTTTATGTCTTGGTCCATTCTCACAGTTAAGCATGCACACACCACACCCTATTACTCTTTATTGTCACAGGAACCAGGACTCAGTGAATACACGGGTGCCTCCCACACTGGAAGTGTCAGTCCAGACTGCGCGTTCCTTATGGCAAGGCAGCCCGTCTGAATCTTTTCCCGTGTACCCCTCCGGAACTCTTTTTCTTTTCTTTAGCTCACACACACACGTTGGCCTTATAGTTCAACAAGACAGACAACATACAAGACTGACCAGCTTGCGCTGACCTTATGATTCACAGGACAAACAACATACAAGAGGACCAACCCAACAGGCACGCGAGACTCTGACACCAGAAAAACTTCAGCAATTAAAAAAAGATTTTTTTTAGAACCTTTTAAGTGAACCATAAGATTGGTATGTGTGTTGACTCCTCACGTAAGAAACCTCATTAATTTAGAACATGAAAAAGATTTAGTATTCTGTGACTAATTTATTCTATTTTATTTAACTGGTCCAAGTTTGGAACTCTTATCGGATTATTTTATCAGCGAATGTTAGCGCATTTATTTCAAACTCTCACCCCAGTCCCGCACTTTACTTATTTAGTCTCAAATTATAAGTAAGTCTAAATTGTCACTGTTTTAAGCTAGCCACTAACCTAGCAAGTTTACAGTTTAACTTGGTCTTCAGAGTTACAGGAAACAGCGGCGGATAAATTATTTATTTATCCTAAAACCCCGAATCCCTCTGTTCCAGAAGCCCGTCGGCTTTTGGGAGGCGCGACCACTGCGTGTTTTTACCTGGGACTTGGGTATTATTATTTTACTTTACGTATACATACACTTACTCGTTTTACTTCCTTATTTTGGAGTCCAACACACTGAATTTAAATTTGCCTATAAAATTCCAATCACAGATTTCGTTTAAACAGGAATCTGCCTACCTTTTTTGTTGAGGTGACCGGTCACTGATCAGTGTTCTGGACTCGTGCTGTCCCTTCCTGTCCGCGTGCAACCAATCTCGGTGGGACCTCCAAAATTGTTGGCGTTGCTCTTTATTCGCCCAGAGCTCGTTGTTTGGTTTCACTTTGGATAGAAAAGAGATACACTGAAAAACGACAGACGCGCACTTTAAAGTTCCAAAACCAGTTTTAATTATTCATAAGTTTAAAAGTCACAGAATACATTTGTTATATTTTATAAGCCATATATATGATCCAAATGAGAAGACAGAGAGAGAGAGAGAGAGAGAGAGAGAGAGAGAGAGAGAGAGAGAGAGAGAGAGAGAGAAAGAGAGATAAAACAAAGAGAACATGAATGCGCATTCAAGGAGACAAGGCCATACAACCTGAAAGTTACTCCCCCGTGGCTTCTTCCTGCGTTGTCTGATGGAGGAGGGGAAACCTATACTTTTATACTCTTTCTGTGGGGTGTTTCCTACTCTCAACCAATAAGAGAAGTTCTGCTTTGTTTTCTTGTAGGGTGTTGCCTGCTTTAACCAATAAGAGCAGTTTTGCTTTGTTCTCTTGTAGGGTGTTTTGTTTTCTTGTAGGGTGTTGCCTGCTTTAACCAATAAGAGCAGTTTTGCTTTGTTCTCTTGTAGGGTGTTTTGTTTTCTTGTAGGGTGTTGCCTGCTTCTCAACTGATAAGAGGAGTTTTGTTTCAGAGACTGTTGCCTCTCCTCAACTACCAGAAGCTTCTATCTTAAAAACAGGAATTTTCCATTGCTTGTTTCAGCTTACAGAGTTGTGTTTTAAGAGGGAATGATAATATTCATTCATTCATTCAACCTTTATTTATACAGGCTAGCCTCAGCATAGTTCTATATGTTACACAGTTCTATATGTTAATCTGTTTGAAACTAATACACCACTATTAATACACAAGTGTTTTATAATCCAGGTATTTAACTGTTTTACAAATGTTTATGCAATCATGTCTTATTTTGTCTTTAAAGTAGCTTACACAACATTATAAATCTACACACTTTTAGATCCAAAAAATAAAACAGGTTCAGGGAATAGATGCACTTTGTCCCTGACCTGATCCACACAGGCCACCACACATAGATTAAGCTGTTCTGATCCCTCTCTGGCTAAGCAAACATGCAGACCCAGAGAGGCCAGGACAGACACAATGGTCATTTGAGTAGCATTAGGACAGAACTGTGTTCATGCTCACAATTCTCTGTTTAACCTGTACCTGTGTCTTTTTAATAAATCTTTATCACTCTACAGAAATGAAAACACGAAGACAAAAATAAATTTTATTTCACAACACTCTTTACTTCCTCTAAGTAAATAAAACATTTACATCTGACCACTTATATCATGAGTATTATTAAAATATAGACGGTCACAAAATATGGTAGCACTTGTCATATATATTGTGACCACTCTGAAACTTATAGAAAAACAATAAATACTTGAACCAAACAGTTTCTGCTGACTCTTTACTTCCTCTAAGGAATAAAAATGTACATCTGGCCACTTATATCATGAGTATTATTAAAATATAGACGGTCACAAAATATGGTAGCACTTGTCATATATATTGTGACCACTCTGAAACTTATAGAAAAACAATAAATACTTGAACCAAACAGTTTCTGCTGACTCTTTACTTCCTCTAAGGAATAAAAATTTACATCTGACCACTTACATCATGGGTATTATTAAAATATAGACGGTCACAAAATATGGTAGCACTTGTCATATATTGTGACCACTCTGAAACTTATAGAAAAACAATAAATACTTGAACCAAACAGTTTCTGCTGACTCTTTACTTCCTCTAAGGAATAAAAATTTACATCTGACCACTTACATCATGGGTATTATTAAAATATAGACGGTCACAAAATATGGTAGCACTTGTCATATATTGTGACCACTCTGAAACTTATCCACAGTATTCTTGGGGGTGTCACTGTAGAAGAGAATGTGCATTGTACTTCCTGTCCGACACCGGAAGTGCCTTTATTCCATAGGCGGAGTATGTATCGCGGGTGTTTTTGAAAGTTATTTTCATTCATTTTATCGGAGCAAACACAGCTTTTGTTTAAACGGAACGTTTACTGAAATGTCCTACCGGGGTTCAGGTACCTGCTGTGCTGTTCGCGGCTGCACCAACAACCGGACCAAGCTAAATCTTTGGCTAAAACAACAGTGTTTTCAACACGGACCCAAAACAAAGAAAGAGTGTTCCTGCATCCTACTCTATGGCTGTGTCTGCGCGATCAGGTAACATCTGTAATTTCTTTTTATTCAGGGAGGGTTTATTAATGAGAGTTTTGGATGATTTACTGTCTTAAAATGATATATGTCAGGCGCGACCGGTATCTTTAGCCGAGATAGCTGCTAATAAACCTTAGCCGAGAGGCCGGAGCAAACGCGTTCGCTATTTATGTATTTTTAAATTATGTCTGCGCGATCAGGTAACATCTTTTTATTCGGGGAGGGTTTATTAATGAGAGTTTTGGAAGATTTACTGTCTTAAAACGATAGATCTCAGACGCGACCGGTATCTTTAGCCGAGATAGCTGCTAACAAACCTTAGCCGAGAGGCCGGAGCAAACGCGTTCGCTATTTATGTATTTTTAAATTATGTCTGCGCGATCAGGTAACATCTTTTTAGTCGGGGAGGGTTTATTAATGAGAGTTTTGGAAGATTTACTGTCTTAAAACGATAGATCTCAGACGCGACTGGTATCTTTAGCCGAGATAGCTGCTAATAAACCTTAGCCGAGAGGCCGGAGCAAACGCGTTATTTTTAAATTATATCTGCGCGATCAGCAGTGGTGGAGAAAATACTCAAACACTGTACTTAAGTAAAAGTACAAATAAACAGACAAAAATATACTCTAGTAAAAGTAGAAGTACCATATTAATATTTTTACTTAAGTAAAAGTAAATAAGTACTTGCTTTTAAAAATACTTAAAGTATTAAAGTAAAAGTAATTGCTGAATGTATTACCTAATGCAATGGCCTACAATACCATTAAGTGTGTGTACTGTATGTAAATTTTCTGCATTACATAAATAGTGTTGAGTCATTTTAATGAACAATGCTGCAGATAATACAGTACTGTACATGTTTTTATTGTGTTTGCTCTGTGACACAGTTCACACTTGGACTTGTGATTCTGTGCATCAGAATTTCTGACATGCAGCAGAGTAAAATGTCATTAAGCAAAATAAGAATAATAAGGATGATTTTACCTTTGAAAGTTTTTATTTAACACAAAATAAAACCAATGTGTCATTTTAATTGCAGTAAACACACAGAAGTAAAAGTTTTCTGTTTAAAAAAAGGAGAATTAGACACATCATGCACTGAACATTTCAACTCCAGTTTGTCATCAACTCTAGTTAAAATGCTGTCTAGTCAACCTTGTAATGGATCAACAATGAACAATATTTTAACTTCCTGACACCATTTTCAAAACTTGGACCAGAGTGTGTCGAGACATTTAGAGACATCTCTTGTCTCCTAACACCCCATGAACTGACACATTTTAATATTGCAGCAAGAATTTCTTGTTTCTTGACAAATTGAAAAAACTGCAACGTGAAAGTAGCTTGTAACTCAACACATTATAAAAATGTAGTGTAGTAGAAAGTACAGATACTTCATGTAAAATGTAGTGAAGTAAAAGTAAAAGTACCCACATTTAATTCTACTTAAGTAAAGTACAGATACATGAAAAATGTACTTAAGTACAGTAACAAAGTACTTGTACTTAGTTACATCCCACCACTGGCGATCAGGTAACATCTGTAATTTCTTTTTATTTGTCCCTCCTCTTTTAAAAAAACGAGTGGTGTTCCCACATTTTTAATGAACTAAAACAACAAAGTTTGGACTGTCTTCAACTGTATTACTCGCATGTAAACAAACGGTGTTTCCGGTCAACCGGAAGTCGTGTGCACATTTCGCGCAAAGCATCATGGGGCGTAGGAATACTGTGGATAGAAAAACAATAAATACTTGAACCAAACAGTTTCTGCTGGCTCTTTACTTCCTCTAAGGAATAAAAATTTACATCTGACCACTTACATCATGAGTATTATTAAAATATAGACGGTCACAAAATATGGTAGCACTTGTCATATATTGTGACCACTCTGAAACTTATAGAAAAACAATAAATACTTGAACCAAACAGTTTCTGCTGACTCTTTACTTCCTCTAAGGAATAAAAATTTACATCTGACCACTTACATCATGGGTATTATTAAAATATAGACGGTCACAAAATATGGTAGCACTTGTCATATATTGTGACCACTCTGAAACTTATAGAAAAACAATAAATACTTGAACCAAACAGTTTCTGCTGACTCTTTACTTCCTCTAAGGAATAAAAATTTACATCTGACCACTTACATCATGAGTATTATTAAAATATAGACGGTCACAAAATATGGTAGCACTTGTCATATATTGTGACCACTCTGAAACTTATAGAAAAACAATAAATACTTGAACCAAACAGTTTCTGCTGACTCTTTACTTCCTCTAAGGAATAAAAATTTACATCTGACCACTTACATCATGGGTATTATTAAAATATAGACGGTCACAAAATATGGTAGCACTTGTCATATATTGTGACCACTCTGAAACTTATAGAAAAACAATAAATACTTGAACCAAACAGTTTCTGCTGACTCTTTACTTCCTCTAAGGAATAAAAATTTACATCTGACCACTTACATCATGGGTATTATTAAAATATAGACGGTCACAAAATATGGTAGCACTTGTCATATATTGTGACCACTCTGAAACTTATAGAAAAACAATAAATACTTGAACCAAACAGTTTCTGCTGACTCTTTACTTCCTCTAAGGAATAAAAATTTACATCTGACCACTTACATCATGGGTATTATTAAAATATAGACGGTCACAAAATATGGTAGCACTTGTCATATATTGTGACCACTCTGAAACTTATAGAAAAACAATAAATACTTGAACCAAACAGTTTCTGCTGACTCTTTACTTCCTCTAAGGAATAAAAATTTACATCTGACCACTTACATCATGAGTATTATTAAAATATAGACGGTCACAAAATATGGTAGCACTTGTCATATATTGTGACCACTCTCTAACTTATAGAAAAACAATAAATACTTGAACCAAACAGTTTCTGCTGACTCTTTACTTCCTCTAAGGAATAAAAATTTACATCTGACCACTTACATCATGGGTATTATTAAAATATAGACGGTGTTGTGAAATAAAAATATATTTATCTTTGTGCTTTCATTTATTTTCAAGGAGTCTTCACACGGCGTTCAAAATGATCAAGTTTTTCTCATAGAATGGTAAGGGTTTCCTGAGAGGAGACAGAATGTGAGCATGTACTCATGTGAGGTCCTGGTACTGAAGGAATGCTTGAAGTTGGATCTGTTCTGGTGAGGCTGGGGGATGATAATATAGCTGGTGCCTCTTTGTCCTGTCAGTTTTACGACTTTGTAGAATATATGACTTGGGAGAAGTCCACTGAAAGCCACTCTCTGGCTCTGCATGTTTGTTCAGTTAGAAAGTAACAAGAACAGCTCTAAATATGTGAGTAGGGTATGATCTTTAATGTAATTTAATGTCCAGTTACACTAATTGGTCATTTAGTGGTCTACGAAAGTGTGTGTGTTTATAAGTACATTTATTTTAGTCATCGATGTGTCTCGATGCCCATCCCCCAGGGGCTTGGGGAGACCACCCGAGCAAGCTGGGGGGAGGCAGTGGTATTTCCTGTCTTCTGGCAATAAAGGGGGGACAACAGTCTCTGAAACAAAACCCCCACAGAAGGGTATAAAAAGGTTCGAGCCTCCAACAGCAGGGCAGAAGTGAGCGCACGGATCAGGTTGTATGTTCTCCCTGTCCCCCTCTCTCCCCCCTCCTCCCTTCTTCTCTCTCTCTCTCTCTTTTTCTCTCACTGTCCACGTTTTTAAAACAAATGTAATGGATGTTAGGATAGAACAAATGTATTCTGTGACTTTTAACTTATGATTAATTAAACTGGTTTGGAACTTTAAGTGAGCGTCTGTCGAGTGTATCTCTCCTTTCTGTTCCAAAGTGAACCAAAAAACGAATTCTGGGGCGGATAAGAATCAAAGCCAACTAATGGAGGTTCCACCGAGATTGGTTGCACGCGCGGACAGGAAAGGATGAGCCGGAGTCCAGAGCACTGATCAGTGACCGGTCTACACAACAATGAGGTAAGCAGATTACCTGTTTCAACAAAAATCTGAAATTGGACATTAATAGGCAAATTTTAGCTCAGTGTATTGGACTCAGTAAGATACCATACCATACCATTTTATTTATAAAGCACTTTAAACAGGAACAAGTCCACACCAAAGTGCTGGACAAACAGACACGCAACAGGCAACACAGACAATGAAGTACAACACGAAAAACATAAAAACATTGCAGATCATAAATCAAACGATCCAATACAAATCAGCTGGCATTGAAAGCAATGGAGTAGTAGTGAGTTTTTAACCGGGATTTGAAAACCGAGAGGGAGGGGGCCTGTTTGATGAGCAGCGGTAACTCGTTCCAGAGTCTTGGGCCTGCTACAGAGAACGCCCTGTCACCCCTGCGCTTAAGGCGAGTTTCTGGAACTATTAAGAGTACCTGATCCTCTGACCTCAAAGCACGTGGAGGGACATATGGGTGTATCAGATCCGAGAGATAGGCGGGGGCGAGACTGTTCAGCGATTTGTAGACATACATGAGAATTTTGAATTGGATTCGAAGATGAACCGGTAGCCAGTGAAGGGAGGCCAAGACTGGTGTAATGTGCTCTCTTTTGCGTGTGCTGGTTAAAAATCGGGCAGCTGCGTTCTGAACCAGTTGTAATCGTGCAATGGTGGCTTGACTGACGCCAAACAGAAGTGAATTGCAGTAATCAAGCCTAGATGTAATGAATGCGTGAATCACTGTCTCCAGGTGCTTTTTGGATAATATGGGCTTCAGCTTAGACAGACGCCTCAGCTGGAAAAAACAGGATTTGACGATCATGTTTACATGACTTTTGAGTTTCATGGAAGGTGTGGTGGATGCTTCTACCACCACCACATCGTGTTAGTATTTATTTAATTATTTAGTTTAGTTTAGTTAATGTTTGTCTGAATGGTTTACTAACACTTGTTCTTCTGTTTTGAGGTGCTGCAAATGCAGATCAGCTGGAGGAGGAAGCAAATGCAGATCAGCTGGAGGAGGAAGCTTGGAACATACCACTTTTCTAAAAGACTGAGGGGAGAGGGAACTTTATTTGTTAAACTTGGCTTTAGTTAGGTTTGACACTTTAATATTCACTTATTGTTTGTGCTAAGCTAGTTGAGTTTTGCTTTATTTGTTTCAAATGTTGTATTTAGCTCATTTGTATTTTCTGTTCCCTTTATTATGTTGTGCCTCCCTCATGTGGCAGAATTGGGTTACTCCGGCCCTATTTAAGCAGCCCTTTGTTGTTTGTTAGGAGGTCAGTTTTGTTAGAGTTCAGTTGACCTCATTTAAGTTGGGCCCAAATTTGTTATTTATCTTTTGATTAATTTTTCATTGACATTTGATTCTTTGTTAGCCATTTTTTGACCTATTAAATTTAAATTTTTGGCTGATTTTTGAACACCTTTGTCCTTATTTAAGTCTGGTCCCCTCACAGTTGGTGTCAGAAGTGGGATTTTTTTAAATTTTGTAAGGACATTGGTGTATTTTCTTCCCCCTGATTCTTCAAATTTTGGGATTAACTGCCTCTGACAGTTTTTTTTTCCTAAGAGGAAAAGGTGCCAAAAAAATGCCTGGAAGAGGAAGAGGACGACCAAGAGGAGGAGCCAGTGCTGAGCCAGATGAAAGTGAGGCTGTTGATGAAGGTGGAGCAGTTGGTGGAGTGCTTGACCTGGAAGAGGAAGGTGAGAGTGAACCAACACTAGCAGACTTGGCTAGGCTTCTCAGAGCCCATATGGGGCAACAGAAGGCCAAGGAGGACTACTGGACCAGTGAAGCTGCTAAGCAAGAGAAGAAATTTGAGGAACTACAAAAACAGTTCAGCTTGTTGAAAAGGGAAACTCACCTCCAGACCACTCCCCCTGCTCCTCAGAACACTTTACCAGTGCGGCCTACACAACCAGCAGATCTTGGAGTAGCAGCTTCACCTCAACACAGTCAATCAGGTGACCTTAATGAACATTCACATGTTTTTTATGCACCAAAATTACAAAAACTTAGTGAAGAAGACGACATTGAACATTTTCTCATTACTTTTGAAAGAATGGCTTTTGCTTGCAGGTGGCCAAGAACTGACTGGGCTTTTCACTTAATACCACTGCTAACAGGCAAAGCTAGAAGTGCCTTTGTGCACATGGATGTTGATTTGTCTATGAACTATGATCAAGTCAAATTTGCTATTTTGCAGAAGTATGATATTAATGGTGAAACCTACAGGCAAAGATTTCGCTCACTTCAAGTGGAGCCTGAAGAAACTCCAAAAGAGCTCTACATAAGGCTGAAGGAGCTGTATATCAAATGGGTGCAGCCTAATGGCAAAACTGTTGAACAAATCAATGAAATAATAATTCTTGAACAGTTTTTGAGAATGTTGTCACCAGAACTACAGGTGTGGATAAGAGAACATAATCCAAAGACTGCAAAGGAGGCTGCTGAACTGGCAGACGTGTTTGTGGCTGCTAGAAGGAAGAACTCCTGGGCTATTCAAAGCTGGAAAAAGGATGGCTACAATCAACCTCCAGCCCAACAGGTTTCAGGTGTGGGTAAGCTCCCTGTAAAAGAGAGATTTGGCTCAACTTTTCAGGGGAAAAAGACCATTTGTTACTTATGTGGACAGGAGGGTCACACCAAACCTATGTGCCCCCAAAATGCTGTTAAGTTTTCCCAGATGTGTTTTGTGCCCAGGGAAGAAACTCAAAAGATGGGAGCAATGCAGCCATTAATGGAGACATCTGTGGAGCTCAACGGTCAGGCACTGAAGGCCCTGATTGATACAGGGAGTACCCAGACCTTGGTCCAACGCCGGTATGTCTTACCCCAGTTTGTTTGCACCAGTGAGAACATTCCAATTTGCTGTGTCCACGGTGACGAAAGAAAGTATCCAACTGCAGATGTCTATGTCACAGTGAAAGGGCAAACTTACCTGCTTAATGTTGGGGTAGTAGATAACTTACCATTTCCAGTAATTCTCGGCAATGACCTACCGGTGCTTATCGACCTGTTACAATCTCCTCAGTGTAATGTTGCACTAACTCGGGCCCAAGCAAAGCAATCTGAAGAATTTGTCCCTGACCTTAGTACTTTGCCATTTCACAATGTGGAATTTTCCACAGGGAAAACAAAATACAGGAAGTCTAAAAGACTGCGGAGAAGAGAGAAGTTTCAAGGGACTGTGGTAGTTCCTCCTGACACACCGCAGCCTGAAGTACTCCAAGATTTTAAAATTCCTGGTAATATAGTAGAGCTGCAGCACCAGGATTTAAATCTTGTGAAGTATTTTAAAGAAGCCAAAGTCAACAAAAATGATTTTTGCATTCACAATGACATTCTTTACAGACAATGTGGGCCAACTAAACAGCTGGTGGTTCCCAAAGCAGTTAGAGAAACAGTTTTGAAGTTGGGCCATTCAATTCCCTGGGCTGGCCACCTGGGGAAGCATAAGACCTTAGCCCGCATAAAACACTGTTTTTTTTGGCCTGGCTTGCATAAAGATGTCGTGCAGTTTTGCAGGAGCTGTCCAGAATGTCAAATTACATCAGCCAGACTTCCCAACAAAGCTCCTCTCCAACCCCTTCCAGTCCTGAGTACACCATTTCAACGCTTGGGTATGGACATAGTGGGACCAGTGGAAAGAAGTAAAGCAGGTAACCGGTTTATGCTGGTGATTGTGGATTATGCAACTAAATACCCAGAAGTCTTCCCCCTGAAAGCTGTCAAAGCAAAGAATGTTGCATTTTGTTTGGTGCAATTTTTTTCAAGGGTTGGCTTTCCTCAAGAAATACTAACTGATCAGGGCACTAATTTCATGTCCAAACTACTTAAGGATGTGTATCAGTTGCTAGGAATTAAAGGACTGAGAACGACACCCTATCATCCACAAACAGATGGCCTCACTGAACGGTTTAATCAAACACTTAAACAAATGCTGCGGAAATTTGTGAATGAAACTGGTTCTGACTGGGACCAATGGCTCCCATATATTCTGTTTGCATATAGAGAAGTTCCACAAGCCTCCACTGGGTTTTCTCCATTCGAGTTATTATATGGTCATGAAGTGAGAGGACCTCTGATGGTTCTGAAGGAACTGTGGGAGGGGGGACAAACTAACAAAGACCCTGTAAATGTTGTATCTTATGTGCTCCAGATGAGGGAGAAGCTGGAGAAGATGTCAATTTTGGCTCAGGAGCATCTGAAGATGTCTCAACGCAAACAGAAGATTTGGTATGACTCTGCAGCCCGGGAGAGGGGGTTCAAGCCGGGCCAGAAAGTACTTGTTATGTTGCCTTCAGAGGAAAGCAAGCTGCTGGCCAAGTGGCAAGGACCTTATGAGGTACTAGAGAAATTGGGACCAACAACTTACAAAGTCTCTGTTCCAGGTAAAAGCCGTCCCACTCGGATTCTCCATGTGAACCTGCTTAAAGAGTGGGTGTCCCGGGACCAAGAGAAACCTACCTCCTTCTACATCCGACGTACAGAGGATGAGGAATCTGAGGAGCAATATTTGCCTATTCCATCAGCCTCCAAGCCTAGCTTGGATCATCTCTCAGAAAACCAACAGTCAGAGGTGAGGGCTGTCTGTCCATTGAATGTGTTCCAGGAGAATCCAGGATACACTAATGTGATAATACATGACATTACCTTAAAGGAAGATGCTGTACCAAAACGAATGAGCTATCGCATACCTGAGAGACTTCTGGAACCACTTAAAAAGGAGGTTGAGTTGATGCTTTCCCTTAAGAT
>JBBPBX010055380.1:6482-23121 GCA_038048925.1 Garcialebias charrua | reverse complement strand
AAGATCCATCCACGTACAATGTTGTCATATCTTTGCAGATATTGTCATCAAAGAAGTGGTGATTCGGGTCTTCAGTTACTGGGGGTTTTACCTCAACCGGCGGCTGGGTGGCTGGTACATCTTGTGTACACTTCTGGCAGATTGCCAAGTCCGTCCCCAGATGAGACTTCTTGTTTTGACCATAACGTATGTCTAGGTTAAAACTTTGAAGCGCCATGAGCCACGTTGCAACACGTGAGTTTGTCACCACACCATCTCTGATGCGTTCACTGTTAAGAAAGGTCACTGGCTGGTGTTGTGTTTCCACAATGATTTTCTGTCCACCAATGTAGCTGGAGAAATGTTTAACTGCCCACACTGTGGTCAGTAAAGCTTTCTCACAGTCTGAGAATCTCAACTCGGGGCCTGCCATCGTTTTGCTGGCGTAGGCTACCACACGTTTGTCTCTGTCGTGTATCTGGTACAGACCCGCACTTATGCAATGAGCTGAGAAGCCCACTTCCAAGTAAAACTCTTTGTTGTAGTCTGGGTAGACTAAACAAGGGGCTGACTTGATCCTGTTTATAAGAGCGTCCATTGCCTGTTGCTGTTTGTCAGTCCAAACAAATGGTACGTCTTTTTTAAGGAGTTCAGTCAGTGGTTTCGCAAGGTCCGCATAGTTCTCGATGAATTGGTTCGAGTAGTTACACACGCCCAGAAAACTTTGTAGTTCTTTGAGATTGGTGGGGACTTTGAGATTGTCGAGGCCTTGGGTGCGAGTCAGCTGTGGTTGTACTCCGTCAGGACCTACAAGTAGGCCAACGTAGTCCACTTTGGTTCTGCACCATTGGCATTTTGACAGTGATATTTTAGCACCAGCAGTTGTCAGCTGATTCAGAACGTGGTCGATCTCAGCCAAATGTGAGTCCAGTGTTGGCTGCCTCAAAAGGACATCGTCCACGTAGATCAGTGTCCCACGCTCGTGGGCGTCTGGACATGCTTTGTTCAAGAAAATGTTGAACTCTGCAGGTGAGTTAGCGTAGCCAAAGGGACACCTGTTAAAGGTGTACTGACGGCCACCAAAAGTGAAAGCTAGTTTGTACTGGTCCTCGGCGCGCACAGGGATGGTCCAAAAACCAGAGGCGACGTCGAGAGTCGAGAAGTACTTACCATTGGTGACCTTGGGCAGTTCCTGTTGGAGTTGCGTCATAGGCCATCTGGATAAGGGAACTTGTTTGTTCAGCTTTCTGTAGTCTATAGTGAGTCTCCACTTACCATTAGGTTTTAACACCGGCCATAAAGGCGCAGAGTAAGTGCTGTTACAGTATCGGATGATACCTTTTTCTAACAGGTCATTAATGATTTCTCTGATAGGTTGATGTGCTGCCAGAGGAATCTTGTACTGTCTGACAAATGCAGGGGGAGCATTAGGCGGGGTTGGGATGCTCACTGTGTGGAGCGTGGTCAACCCACAATCCATCGAGTCAGCTGAGAATGATTTCTCATACGTTAAAAGAACTTTGCGAAGTTTGTCCCTTTCTTCATCAGTTTTCAGGGCGTCGGCTTGAGCGACCACCTGTTCAATCTGTGAAGCAATTGAGAGGGGTTCTTGTCCTTTGGGGAGCTCCATTGAGTCCCTTTCAGTGTCGTGAAACCTGTCTACAGGTAGGGCACTATAAGTTTGAGGACCTAGACTGTCTCCTCGGTTGAAACCGAACCGGTTGACTGTGTCATGGTCGGAATCATTGGGGGAGAAGAGAGCTATGGCCTGTGTTGGTTTCGTGAACAAGACTTGCCCCGTGTGTTGATTTGGGATCAAGTTTTCTGGGAGTCCTCCCAGAAATGGAATGCTTAGCTCAAAATCATGAAAATCAGTAGAGATCAACCATCCTAGCTGTGTGTTTTTTGGGATCAGTACCTCTTCTGTGCTTGTGTTGCACACAGCAACAGTCGTGGTTCTGCAGTCGAGGGTCACTTGGCATGTGGCCTCCATGGACAGTCCTAAGTTGAAAAACATAGGAGATGGTTGAAAGTATGCCTGTTTTGTGCTACTAGCTTGTCCTTTCATGATGTGACACATCACTGGCTTGTTCATAACCTGAGGTGGTACCGCAGTGTTATGGCTGTTAGCAATCTGGCAGACCTCTGGAATGGTCTGTCCAGCCTTAAGGTTCTCTGTGGTCAGCACAGGAGAGTCCTTTGTGGCCGTATCCAGTGACCACAGTACATTGTTGTTGATGTCCACTCGGACACCTAATCTTACCAAAATGTCAGAGCCTATGTAGGTTGCATGTGGTAAGTTCGGGACCACGAGGAACGGGTGATCCAGTTCTCGTTGGTTCCAGATCAGTTTCAGGTCAATGATCCCTTTTGCGGTCATTACCTGTTTATCGTTGGGGTCCAACGAAAAGCGGAAAGCCTTTTTGTTCATTTCTAGACCCAACTGTTTTTTAACCAAGGTTCCATAGAAAGCTTGGCTGATCGCTGATTTCTCCGTCCAAGGAGACAAAACAGCATCATCGGTGTGGGATCCTTGGATCTCAACACCTTTGACTACCTGCGGTAGGTAGTGTTCAGTGAGTGCTGACTGTTTCAGCTCGCAGAGGAGGCTCTCTTGTTGGGCCTTTTCTGCCTCACCTGTTGCTGAAGGTTCACTTACCGGGATTGTGCTCTCGTTGGAGGACCCCTTTGTGCCTTCCGCGGTACCTGCTGTAAAACAGTCAGTGTCACCATGTGTAGGCATATCGATCGGCAGTGGTTGGCTCACTCTGGTCCACATTGTTTGATCGCCATAATCTATAATCGCGTCAAAGCGGTTTATAAAGTCTTGGCCCACCAAAAATGGGAATGAGTCAACGGTGGACACGTGTACCGGGTGGTATAGCGTCATTTCACCAATCTGCATATGAACCATGGCTATAGCTGTAAGGGTTGTACTCGTCTCTGAGAGTCCCTGTAGTACTACAGCACATTCTTTGAGGGGTATTTCCCTGTCAACCCCGCTAGCGGCTATCCTTAGCTCCTTCAACAGTGTGGGAGACATAATGGTTATGTCAGCCCCACCATCCAGGAGGGCCTCTTCTGTGAGGACCCCTTCTAAAGTGATTGACAGGTAAGCCTTCTTAGCGGGCCCCTTCCTGATAATGTTACACAGGAACCTATCAGGTTTTTTTCGACGTTTGTTACGTCTACCACTGTCTGTGTGAATTTCATTCACCTGTACTGGTAGTGCAGTCACACATGGGTCTAAGTGATCGGGCTGTGACGAGTCATTGTCTTTGGTGAGTGAGCTTACCCCCCCTTTTTCCGATGAGGGGCACTCGGACTCTGTAACAATGATGTCATGGTCACAGTCAACGTCTTGTTGACCGTCTATACCCTGATTGTCAGCATCCTGACCATCAGTATCTTGGTGACTGTCAGCAATCGTGGCATTGCTGTTATTTGTGTGTTCTGAGTCACTATCAATGATAGTGCTACACATCACTCCAGGTTTGTTTTCCTTGTTTGTTTTTTTCAAACTTTCTAACAACCGACGTATGTTCTCCATCTCTTCTGAAGACAGAGGTTTAGGGCCTTTTTTCTGGAACTTCTGTGGGTTTTTCCTCGCCCCAGACTGTTCAGTTTGAGGTGCAGGAGCTGGCGCATTGCTCGGGGGTCCTCTCTGGGACCACCCTCTTTCATATGAGTCTCCTTGGGACCCATATTTCTTTTTCTTTTGGAAAGCCCTCCTTTTTTGATGGGGCTCTTCCTCTTGATGCGGCCTGTACCACTTAGGGTCTCTGGACCCCTTTTGGTCTTTGTTCCAGCGGACACCTTCATTTTGCGGTCTGTCAGGTTGGAAATTTTGCTTATTCTCGGCTTCCTTAAAAGAGTGAGCTGGCGCTCTTGCTCCTTCAAGGTCTAGCGTTTGGTATTTGACCTTTTCACCAGGACACACTTCAAAGGGTGTTTTGTTTGGTGTGCGACCTGTAAAAACATCTATCGCGCACTCTCTTATGTCTTCGATGGACCTCCGTTTATAGTTTGCGCTGACATGTACTTTCTCTCTTATGTCAGGGCAGAGGTTTTGGCTGAAAATATACTTAAACCCTACCTCCTCCTCCATTTCAGGTTCGCATCTGTCCCCGAAATAGGCACGGAATATTCGGTCATAATATGACCTTGGGTGTTCATTCCTACCTTGCTTGATGTTAGCTGCTGTTATGATGCCATCGGGCCCCGTGCAAGGAGAAAACTCCCTTATCAGCGCAGCACAGAGAAGACTGTAGTCTTTCATCACTGCTTCTCGTTGACGCTTCATAAAAGCATGCACCGTCCTGTCCGATGTTAACCTTAACAGACAGATTCTATCATCATCTGTAGCTTCTGGGAAGCGTTGAAGCTGGAAATCAAGGTCCTCGAGATAGATCTTGGTTTCGTGTGAGCCCATTGGGCCAGGGGCGAAGGTTTGAATGCTTTTCGCCATATTCCGTAGTTCAGCCATTGATAGAGGTATTTGTGGGTTATTATCAGATCCACCCACCGGTGCATCCGGTGGGATTGTCGGTTTTAGAGGCCCTAAGGGACGGCGCGGTGGTGTTGGAGGGAGTAGTGCATCTGGCATGGGCGGGGGCGGTGGAGGAGGGAGTAGGTCATCAGGTATGGGAGGAGGCAGCGGAGGCGGTGAGTTCTCAAGGTGTTTACTCATGAGACCCAAACATTTTCTCTCTTCTTCAAAGAGTTTGTTCATTGCTGATGCACGCTCTATTTTACAACTATTCAGTTGGACTTTTAACCCATCATTTTCACGTTGTAACATCATGTGCTGTTCTTGTGATTTTCTATAATCTTCTTGCAGCCTTGTGTACCGTAGTGATAATGATTCCAGGGTGTCCGTGCATTTTTCCAGCGCGTCTCGTGCCTCCCCACAATCCGCCTGAATCGACTTGTATTGATGGTAATACTTATCCTTCTCCACCACACATTTTTCCAAATCAACTTGTGATTGGTCAAAATCCCTTTTTAACACTTTGCATTCTTCGTAGAGACTACGCGTTTGTTCAGCGCTGCCAATACTCGACTGTGTTAAACTCTTTACCTCCTGCTGTAAAGCGGCAACCTCCATTTGTGCTGTTAAACATGATGTAGAGACAGCCCGGCGTACAGCAGTTTCAAAGTCTAGCTTGGCCTTTAACAGAAGGCTTAATTTAGCCAAACGTTTATCTCTGTCTGCTTTCTTTTCAGCCGTTGTGGTTCCAGCTGTTACAGTTTTTAATGCACTGTCCACATCTGCTTCCTCCATCAACTGTGTCTCTTCATGGTAGTTTGTGATGGGCCCTGTGAGTGAAAATAAGGCACATTCGATCCAATCTGCTTTGGTCGGGTCGTGGCCTTGAGGTGGCACAGGCTGCCCTGTATCAGAGGTGTCAGGGGTCTCACCCTCTGTGCCTGCCATCTTTTATCTGGATTTTCAGTGAAAATCAAAATAAAAGATGTTCTGTATTCGTTATTCTAAACTTTTCACTATTTGAAATAAACAGGAAAGTTTAAATGTGCACAGGACAACTGTGGAAGATGATGTGTCAGAGAAAGGAAGAGAAAGGAAAAACTTTTCAGTTATCTGGAGTGAAAACTGTACTTTTGTTTGTTATTTTAAATTCTTTGTATTTAAAATAAGCAAAAATGTTTGTCCGTACCTCTGTTATTCTAAATATTTTATTTAAAATAAACAGGAGCTATTGTTTGTGTACAGAACAAAATTAAAAGCTGGTAACTCACCATAAAATGCTGACTTTTTATGATGTTTTTTGTGAACGTGACTGTTCGTCACTCAAAGTGCACCAGGAAATGACGACACAAATAGGCGGGTCGACGCAGCGCGTCACCAGCTCTGCTGTGCTGAGCGAGGCGGAGCTCGCTACACAGATACGTGACGTCAACCAATCAATCACAGTGCTTGTAGTCCTTTTCCCAAGCAACCATGGTAAATGTAGTTTTCTAACCTTCGACCAATGAAGTACCGGAAATGACGACAAAGTGGGTTGTCGCAACGGCGTGCGTTCCCACTACAGCGAATCAGCGCTCGCTACGAGTGATTGACAGCACACAACAGCGAATCAGCGTTCGCTACTTGAGTGATTGACAGCACACAGCTCTCGTTTCATCCAATCACAGCTCATAAACAAACGTGTACTTGGACACGTAGCTCTAACGTTAGCTCGCACAACAGACCACAACTTTATAGACTCTTAAAACAACTCAGACGCTACAAATTAACTTTCCAAAATTCTGAAACATGCGGCGAACACACCTAGACAGGCCAACTTAGTTACGCTCAGTAACACAGCACTGCAGCTGTTGAACAAACACGGACTCTCTCGGAGCGCGTTTAAGGTCGGTTCCGGTCCACTTTGTCGTGGATCAGAAACTCGGGTCTGAACAGAACCGCTATCCGACACGTTCTAACAGTAATATGCTTCTTTGACCTGCTCTAAAATGTAAAATACCACAACAGCAATCTTGTAGATGTTAAATTAGCTTTCAGGCTTCTGACTCGGCGGTCAAACAAAGCTTTGTACAGGAGTCTGCGTGAACTGGACCGAACCAGAACCACCACAGACCACGGCTGACAAAACTTCACCTGAATGCTTCCAACAGCGTCTAACAGAGTTGAAACAATAATAATCTCACAGCTTCAAATGATAAAAACATGCAGAATCTGCCTGCTTTGAACACTTCCAGCCAAAAGTATTATCCTCAGAGTTTAAAACTTGGATCCGTTTATGCAAACATGACGTTACAGTTCATGAGAAACCACAGAAATCAATAAACTTTCAGAACCGGTACGGGCCACCAGATGTAAGAATTAATGAGGAGGTCAATATTAATACTGATCTCCTTTTTATCTTAATTAATCTACTTATTCAGATTGAATAGTAAATTCACGGATTCTGTTCTTTTTCAGTTTACCCAATATTTCTGTGATCTTTATGATGGATAAATACACAAAGCCATTAAGTGACAAAGACGTTAACTTAGTTTGATATGTCAAAGAGACACTATCATTTATTTAAAATAAATCAACTAAATTAACACCATTACACTTGATTGACATGATTTCACTTTCTTTCAAATTAATACGTCAGCAAACTTAAATTTAACACAACAGACATAAATATTGGATGTTAACATATTTAGTCTGTGGGCATTTCAGCTTAAAATAGTTTCCAGCTTAGATAGAGAGGGAAAGATTTAGGAGGAGAAATTTATGGAGGAAGAAAAGTTAAGAGTCAGGGAGTTATCTTGATGTGTTTTAACCAGAAACATGGCAGTTCTCCGGCCGATTAAAGCTACACGTTGGTACCCTTGGCAAAGCATTTGACGACTTGTTACCTCGTGAAGATGGTCAGTCTCCCTCGGTCCAGTTTGGTCAGTTCGTTTACCATTCTCAGCGTCTCCAGACGTGCGCCTTGACTCGAACCGAAAGTAACGGCAGCTCCTGGTGGTGTTTTCAAGATAAGACGTTCCTTAAAGGAATGTCAATAAAAGAGAGCTTTTCACGGCTTGAAATAGATTTATAACAGGCATGTTATAAATCTTTTAACTGAATGACGTGTCCTTAGCGTGTGACTAGACGATCATCAGTTCTTTGGAGAAGACCATAGTTTGAGGCTTACTCCAGCAGACTTCCAGAGAAAGTAAGATGTGAAGGTTTTAACTGAGACGTGACCCAGAAAATGTGTTCTTTCTGATTGGCCGAATGGCATCATAAGTTGATGTGAGGATGACATCAACATGTTGAAAGGGGGTCAAAAGATTAGTTTGTCAGAAAGATAAAGTGTTAGTTTCAGATGTCAGCATTTTATCATAAAACTGATTCCTTTGCTTTAACACTTTAACAAAATACTGTTGGTTTGATTAAAACAACGTCATTAAGCATCACATATGGGACCTATTAATGATAATAGCTTGATTATTAAATAGGACAAAAACAAAAGTCTTTGGGTGTCTAGATTGTCCTGAGCTCAAGCTAAAATGAATGAGATAAAGTGTTCCTTTTATCTTCACATGCAAGTTCGAGAGGAGAGGAGAAATCCTCCATGTACAACATTTTGAATTAAGCAGAGTATTTGATTTATCTGACATTAAAATGTACTGATGCTCTTACAAATAAAATTATTCATTTGATAACATTTGAATTAACAAAATTAAAAGAAGTCTCTGTGACCCGAGATTGCACCTTTGACACAGCAGTGAAACACAGTTTAACTCTCACAGAATAACACAGCTTAAAAGCACACATCATGAAAATGACAAAAGTTATTCTTTTGATCACATCAGCCTAAAATCAAAGATAGAAATAGTCTCTTATTGGTGACTATGTTATCAGATTATAGCTAAATGAATAATTTTGTAGTAAATGTCTTGCTTTACTGAGAGGTCAGTAAAGGTCATCACTGGACAGTTCAAAAACCTTAATTTGACCCTGTAGGTCCACTACAGAAGAAAGTCAAGAATGTAGGACTGATGGTGGAAACTAAATTTTAGGACAATGACGGGCAAAGGCTGAGAGCTGGCTGACATGATGCTGAGAAGGAAGGGAGACGTTTGTGTGGAAAAGTCCATGTGGAAGGGGAGCAGCTCAACACTGGACCACAGCATCTGCAGTTAAATGATCAACAGAACTGTGGCACTCACGATCTGACGTCTCTGGTAGTTTGGGTATCTGAACAGAAATTTAAAGTGGAATTACTGGTTTCCAGAGCTTTGGTCCGGGTGTCATTTAACATCTGTCTTCCTGTTTACCTCCACTTTTGTGGGAATGTTTGCATCTTTTTTTTAATGCTACATTATTGAGCTAATGGGTGCTCAGTGGTGGGCAGACGCCACCATTAAATGGCAGCTTTTCGTTACTGTCGTTGCCGGTGGCGTCCAGATGCAGGCACAGACAGCAACTTGAACTGAAACACAACAACGCACATGTTGAAACCTTCTTCTTCCTCTTTTAAATTGACATCCCATCTGTTTTCTACATTCTGAGCAAACATTTATTTTCAGTTTTTTTTCTTTTGTGATCTACATGTTGGCTCACCTTACACATGTGTTGTAATTCTCATGTGTAAGCGTGTGTGTGTGTGAGCGTGTGTTCCTGCATCACTGCATGCAAAGAGCCCATCTCCTCCGCAGAGACGTCTTATCTGCATATCCACTGAACCACTGAGCCAAATGAGTCCTGAGTGAACGTGCACAGATCACAGATGTCCAGTCCGCTCGGGTTACACGTGAAGTATCTGGACAGAACATGTGGACGTTCTATCAGAGCTACCATCTTTTTCCTCTCATGCTCTCATCCACTCGCCGCCTGCATCCAAGTTCTGTTCCCCACACTTACCTCCGGTACACATCTGGTCTTTTTGGTCCGTTTTAGCTCACAAACACGGAGTCAAATTCAAACTGAAACCAGAATGTGTTGAAGCATCTGATCTGCGTGACCGTGGTCCGAGGTGGAGCGATGGTGTTTTTTTGGTCCATGTCGGTGAATGTCTATGTGTAGGTTCTTGTCTGTTTGCAAAATATCTCACGAACCTCTGAAAATGGTCCAATTAAGGACCATGGGAGACTGGGCTTTCAGTGTGGCTGCCCCCCGCCTGTGGAACTCTCTTCCTGACTGTCTGAGAGCCCCACAGTCTGTGGTTGACTTTAATAATAATAATAATAATGTGTTTGTCTGTCATCTGTGTATGTTTCCCATACACAGACGAAATTCGTCCCTGCATTTAACCCAACCACCACCAGGTGGTGCAGTGAGCAGCCAGAAAGCGCCCAGGGAGCTGGAGAATTAGGTGTGCACTCATAGACACCCCAAGGTGTGTAGTGGCCGGGGCGCGAACCCACGTCCTTCGGGTCCCAAGTCGAAAGCCCTGCCACTACACCATCTTGGCTCCAGAGCGGCTTGAAAACCTTTCTTTTCAACCGAGCATACTCTACCTCCTCATGATTCTACCTTTGATCTTAGTTGATATTGTTATTGATTTTACTTGTTTTTTTTACTTGTTTTATTGATATTTAATTCTGTTGCACCTTGTAGCACTTTGAGATTTTCATTAATGAAAAGTGCGTTATAAATTGAATTCATTATTATTATTATTATTATTATTATTAAAAGTTAGTATCAATACTTTCAGAAAATAATGATTAAGTGTACACCTACAGCTGATTAATTTTTGGATTCATGCCAATTCAAGATGGTTGCCACAGCAAAACCCTTTTACCAAACACAAAAGTGGCTATAACCCAGTTATTTTACAGATTTTGAGCTTTGGTGTTGTAGTAGCTGAAAGTCATCTGCAACATGTACTGTGGTGGTAACTGATCATGCAAGATTTGTAAATCAACACTTGCCATTAACTTTTGGTGAGTTGTCTGTTAGCAAAATAAGTTATGAACCATTTGACAGATTTAGGTGAAACTCTCTGAAACAAATCACTGGATGTACATCTACAAATGTTTTACTTTTGGGATCAATCTGTTTCAAGTTTACTGCCACAGTCAACTGCCTTTACAAAAAGTAAAAATGGGCATAATTTAGCCATTGTTATGTGTATTTTGAGCTAATTTTTGGCGTGGTAATAGCTAAGCATTGTCCCAAAATTATACTTTAAGCAAAGCGAATAGTGCAGCTTTGCTGAAAATCTTGACCTTAACAGTTATCTTTATTTGTTGTTTCGAGTTAAATGTCTCGTGAACCTCTGGATGGATTTCAATTAAATTCTCTGATACTAATTATCTGCATCTATAAATGTTTATCATTTGAAACGAACCCAATTCAAGATGGCGTCAACCTCTGATCAAACTTTTACACGGAAATGGCTGTAACAGTGTATTTTACAAATATTGAGCTAAAATTTAGTGCAGTGTTGGGATTATTCACAACAAATATTTAAAGTGCTCACAGATCACAAAAATACAAACAGCTAAAACTATTTTTAAAAAAAATTTATTGTTAGATTTAAATTTTTAACACTGGCATTAAAGGCAGCGGGGGATACTGTACATAGCTTCAAGGGATGCTGGATGTTTGGTTTTCACAGCATCAGTTCATCAGTCTGCAGCAGTGACTCAGGTTAATAAGACGACTCTTCAAACGTAGGAGCAGCCTCTTTTGGATCGCAGCAGCCACCTCTTTTTTGATTTTGTGTATTTGTTCAGAGTGGACTTTCCCGCTCCCATGTGGTTCTGATTGTGAGATTCAAAGACGGCGATGGGTTGAAGGAGTCGAGAGAGCAGCGGGAGGGCGCGTCAGGCAGGCCGATCTGTGCAACGTGACTCTGATGAACAGAATTGCCGATTCATGCGAGGTGTGCAGATGGAGTCGTAATGATACAAACCGTTTTATTGTCCTGTCGCATCTCACATGAAAAGGCACATATAAGATTACGACAATGCTATGGTGATGTTGCGCTGCCTTCTCAGCCAAAAAGACCAACCCCTTTTTTAATTTCACTTGTAAACAAAAAGATTTGGCTAATAAATCAAATGAAATGCAGCCATAATCGCTCTAATGGGCCTCCTAATTTTTTTTTCTCTCAAAATGTTTTTATAACACATAGTGGACCAACATAAGATCTAAATGAAGCTGTTTATCGTAAAAAAATATCACAGCCAAACCACCAGAGCTGAATATAATGTGGTATTAACTGGGAGGTTTGGCTGCAGTTATTACTTACGATGGGAACAAACTGGCTGAAGAAACCTGCATCTGATCACATTAGCAGCAATGATTGAGATATTCCGTCTGATGTTTAACGATGAGATCGTGGAGGCTGAAATCCAGGCATGTGGGTTTGATCTGTGTTTCACAGCAGAGCTGATCCATGAGGGGCGCACACCGACTCTGATCCAACTAACGCAACCTGAGTACCTGAGACTCGCAGGATTCTGAAAAGATACACCTTGCAGATCAATCACTGTTATTGTTGCACTGCTGCTCCTTTGTCATCCTTATATTCTCTACTCTGCCTCTGCTGAGTGATCGACATGTGGCTAAACTAATCGATGGTTTAAGCTTTTGTTAGATCTTGCAGCCACATTGTCTTATCTCTTAAGGTACGGTAGTGTAAAGAAAGAAAATGCCTTCTCGGCTTTGGTCCATTCTTAACTTTTAATACCTAATTATGTCTTTTTTTAAATGATTGCACTGTTAATATACAGGTAGTCCCCGACTTACGAGTGCATCGACATACGAGGTTCCGGACTTACGAGCTGACTAACGAACAGTAAAGTTGTACAGAACATACAGAAAATACAGCACTGGTATGTGTTTTTTGATGAAAGTGTGTTAGCTAACAGTTTGGAAACAAGTTTCTGAGCATGTTTATGAACTAGTATGTACGTTTGTGTTGAAAAACGAGTGTTCGTAGTAGCGCTAGCATAAATTTTCCGACTTACGACCGAAAATCCGGACTTAAGAGCGACACGTGTTTCGTGTTCCGTCATACGAGATTTCGTCTTACGAGCACCTCGCAGGAACGGAACTCGCTCGTAAGTCGGGGAATACCTGTACTAGTAAATTGTTTGTGTCGTATTTGCTGATTGTTAAGAAATTGTGTTCTGGAATGTGTTTTGTCCAGCGATATTGTATCGTAAATAATAATAACCTTTAATTTAATAGGAGTCAGTTGAGAATCACTTCTCATTTACAATAATGACCTAGGTAAAAGACAGCAAGACAAGCGGACATAAAACAACAGTAATAAAAGTAGAAGACAAGACACAAATACACATTTAAACATACTATACAAAAATATGCATTGTGAACAATGCAAACACTGACAAACATTGGAAAAGTAAATCTTGTACTAGTGAATGCAATGAACTTCTAAAAGAAGAGAGCGTAAGAAACGAGTTGAGCTTTAAGATGGTTCCAGTCATCTGCAGCAGAGAACTGGAAGGAGGAGCGACTAAAGGAAGTATACGGTTTAGGTGTGAGGAGATTGATGAACGCAAACTGCGGTTAACAGTAACTATAGGTAACTTTGAGATTTTCCAATGATGGTTTTGTAAATAAACAAGAACCAGTGAATCCGTCTGCGAGAATGGAGAGATGGCCAGTTCGTCAGGGAGTACAGATCACAGTGGTGTGTATTAAATGGACTGTACTTAGCACCTTTTCATCTTCTCAAGATACTCAAAGGGCTTTACACTACAATCTGTACCTTATTTACCCATTCATATAGCACTCTACTAAATCTGTACAAGAATAATTAGTGTTTATCACATTCATGCACCGATGGGACACACATTGGAGGCAATGAAGGGTTCAATGTCTTGACCAGGGAGGGACACTCCGGCATGTGACTGCTGTTGGAATCGAACCCCCAACTCTTGCCTTGGAGGATGACTGCTCTAACCACTCAGCCTCAGCTTATTAAATGAAGCTCCTGTTACAAACTGCATAGCAGAGTGATAGATGTCCAGTTTGTGTAGGAGAGTTTTTGAGGCAGACCTGCAAACCACATTGCCATAATCCAGGCTTGGAAGCACTGCCACTTTAACCAGAAGCTGTTTGGTGTGTGAAGGAAGATTTATTGTGGTAACGAAAGCCAATGCAGGATTTAACCTTTGAGAGCAGGACATTTATGTGCATCATATGTGAGTTTGTTGTCAAGCCAGATAGATACTTATAACTTTCCTCCAAATCATTCACAGTACCGGTCAAGGAAGTAGTTTAAAGGAGCGCTCAACTTGTGGTAGGTTTCTAATAAAAACCATGTACATTTAATTTTGTCTGTGTTTAAAACCAGATGTAGCATAGTGAAGGTCTGTTAAATCAAAGTGAAGCTAGCCTATGATGAAGACAGAGCAGTAGTCAGGGAGGGACTGGATGTTTAAATGATGGTATCATCAGCATATATACGTGTGCTGAGACACACAGCCAAGCCTTATTAGGGGACTACTGGTTTGTCACCACAGAAACAGAGGATAAATCTCCATTTGGGTTCTGAATAAACCCTGAACTAGTGAGGTCACAGCTCGTAATAGTCAAAAACCTGTTTCCCAGTGATTACTGATTTTAATGGATTCTTACCACTGATTAGCAATTTCATAATCTTGTACTGCTGTCATCTTAACTATGTCTGATTATCACTTACTAAGTATCTGACTATCACTTATCACAATTTTTCCTATGTTTCTGTGGTAACAAACCAGCAGTCCCCTAATAAGGCTTGTCTGTGTGTTCCCCAGTAAGTACTGGTTAACTACCCATTAGCTCCTGATTCATTCCTGTGGCATTCCCTGGTAGTTAACCAAATTTTGTGTACCTTATTTTAAAGTGTTACCAAATATTGAAAAGAGTATAAGCCCCTTGCGGGACACCATTAGACAAGGGCAGGGGATCAGACAGAAGACCCTCCACTTCACTGACTGTAGACTACAGTATCAGAAAAATAACTATTAAACCAAGTTAAACAGCTTCTGGAAAGTCATATATCCCTTAGCATGTCTAGAAGTAATTTATGCTTCATGGAGTCAAAAACCTTTGATAGATCAACAAATGTAGCTACCGAATATTGTTTGTTGTCAATGGCACAATTGAGGTCAAGGACTTTGAGTGTAGCAGTGATGCAGCTATGTTCAGATCTGAAGCCATACCGAAACTTATTAATAATGTTATGATACTAAATGAGGCAGGAGCTGCTTGTTGACCTGCTTCTCCAATATTTTGGAGAGACAGCGCAAGACGAAGATGGGTCTCTAGCAATTGAGACAGGGCAAGACGAAGATGGGTCTCTAGCAATTTATCTGAGTTATCACCACCTTTGAAAAGAGGGGTGAAAGCAAGCATCAGACTTCCAGTCCTGGGGAAGTACACCAGTTTGAAGCGAGAGGTTAAAAATACCGGACATACACACTGAAATGATTTGAGCGTCTAATTTTAGAAAATGGGGATCTAATACATCCAGACCAGTGGATATATGGGTGTCCAGATTGAGCAGTTCACCAAGAAGCTTAGACTCCTGTACGGGCTGAAATGAAAAATGGAGTGATGGCATGGATGACAGGTGGTAGATTGATACTAGACCAAATAGGAGCACCAGAAATGGATCACATTGCATCACATTGTTCCATATACAGTATTGTATTGTTTCATACTGAATCATGTATCATATTGTGTATCGTATCATATTCTGACGTGGTTGGAAGAAGGTTTTGAAACTGGGAATGCAGGTTGACACAAAGGAGCTCAAAATAGAACTTACATTTTTTATTGACCAAAAAAAAAAAAAAACTGGTGTGGCAGCAAAGAAGTTTCAAACTAACTGGACTCCAGGGGACATGAAGTAAAAGCCATGGAGGTGAACCAAAACATGGCACGACAGCTGGCCATGCTAGGCTTATGTGAAGATGGAGACAGAGGAAATTAATGGGCTGGGACTGAGGAGACATTGGACAGGTTGAGAAGGGCGTGGCAAGCTGACTGGAGGTAGGGTATAGGGAGTAGAGGCTGGTGGAACACAGGTGGACTAAAAAATGAAACAAAACAAGTCAACTAAACACAGGAATCACAAAACATAAAATGTACCTAATAATAAAACACAAAATACTACAAACAATAAAAAAACACATTTTTATTATCACATACTTTACATCACATATTGCATTGTTTCATATTGTACCTTGTATTATACCACATATCTTATCTAGTATATCTTATACAGTATAGTGTTGTATTGTGATGTATGATAAAGCATATAGTATTGCTTTGTCATCTCTAGCATTTTATCTGGTCTCTATTATTAAATTATGTCATTCTGTTACATAACATCTTGTATTATCCATCCATCCATTATCTTTACCCACTTCTTCCTTTTCAAGTCTCAGAGGTCACAGGCACCCATATCCATCAATCACTGTGCAAGAGGCTGGGTACACCCTGGACAAGTCGCAAGTCCATCACAGAGCCATCTTGTATTATGTCATATTGGGCAGCTGTCACTGAGTGGTTAGAACAATCGTCTTCCAATGCAAGAGTTGGGGGTTCAACTCCACAGCAGTCACATGCCATAGTGCATCTGGGCAAGACATTGATAGATAGATAGATGGATGTATGGATGGATGGATGGATGGATGGATGGATGGATGGATGGATGATGATAGATGGATGATGATAGATGGATGATGATAGATGGATGATGATAGATGGATGGATGATAGATGGATGGATGATAGATGGATGGATGATAGATGGATGGATGATAGATGGATGGATGATAGATGGATGGATGATAGATGGATGGATGATAGATGGATGGATGATAGATGGATGGATGATAGATGGATGGATGATAGATGGATGGATGATAGATAGATGGATGATAGATAGATGGATGATAGATAGATGGATGATAGATAGATGGATGATAGATAGATGGATGATAGATAGATGGATGATAGATAGATGATAGATGATAGATGATAGATGATAGATGATAGATGATAGATGATAGATAGATAGATAGATAGATGATAGATGATAGATGATAGATGATAGATGATAGATAGATGATAGATAGATGATAGATAGATGATAGATAGATGATAGATAGATGATAGATAGATGATAGATAGATGATAGATAGATGATAGATAGATGATAGATAGATGATAGATAGATGAT
>JBBPBX010055379.1:0-23122 GCA_038048925.1 Garcialebias charrua | reverse complement strand
AGCACATGAAGAAACACGTCATACTCAAAAGATAAATTATGGAATGAAAGGTGTAAAATGGTACTCACCTCCAAACGGATTGTAACCTGATGGTGTAAGGGTGGGTGAACATCAGTTTGAAGAGCTATTCTTGGAACAGCTTCACTCATCAATGCTAATGCTATGTTGCTAATCGCTAATCCAACCCCTGAACTCTGGAGGGGGAGTGACCTTCTCGGGGGAGTGGCTCCACTTTTATATTAAGGCAGGAGACGATGTGACGTCACAACGGAGCAGACATGTCACAACAGAGCATTTGAGCTAATAGTAAAATTAACGTGCAATAACTTCTGTTCAACCCATAGGGCTACCGTGAACACGTTTTTAGACCAAATATTGCCGATTTTAACTAATACGCACAAATACATGAAAATTTACACAGAAATAGTGCTCTGAAACTTTTTATACACATTCTAGGGAGTTTATCAGCTAAAAAAACATAAATTTGGGTTTAGTCGCTCTTTAAAAACTGTGTTAGGATAGGCTAAGTTTTTGGTAACTGTACAGTACTGTACATTTATTTATTAAAAAAATATTATTTTTTGTATGTGATCGACTTACGAACGGCCCGTAGGTACGGAACTCGTTCGTAAGTCGGGGACTACCTGTATACTGTATATAAAACCTCCACTAAATAAATAAACCTGGTCTTGTGTGGGGTGTTATGGCCTACAGTTCATTTTATTTATTTTTTATCGCAGACAGAATCTACAGATTTGGTCAGGTTCACTTTAGCCTGACAAGTATCAGCCAGCCACCAACACATCATATATTTTTATATATACTGTAATTGTTATTACTAATATTAAATGATGGAAGCAGCTGATAGCAGGACAAGAAAACTTCCTGCAAAGATAAGTGTAGGCTTTAGGCTAAATCTCATTCAAATTAAAAATATGACTGGATAAAAATTATTTCTAGCTGCTATTTTTTTGTAGTTAATGTCTGGGTTTTTTCCCCATTATTTGAGAGAAAAAATGATTTTAGAAATAACAAAGTACGTGGAACACAAGATTTCAGCCTTAAAATTCAAACTGTAATGTTTTGGTCCACGTGCGGCATGGATTATTCAATCATCTTGAGATTTAGGTTCAATCATCACACACAACTATCCTTGACAATTTGGAAACATTTGCTCTTTAGTTACCAAAGTTACCTGATATTATTAGTTATCTGAAATAAACTGCCCCCAACCCCACATTAAAGCTGCAGTATGTAGCTTTTTTTATGAACATATTTCTTCACTCTGTCACTACCTCCTGACAGACTGATGTTAGCCAGGTAATCTCTGAAAAAAAATTAAAAAAAAATATTGTCCCCTTGCTTCTCCAGGTGGTAAATAAGCATTTCTAAAAAGAAAAGGTGACCCGCCATTTTCCAGCCAATAAAAACAGAGTTTGTAACCAGCCAATAAAAACAGAGCTTGAATTTGAATCAGCCAATAAAAACAGAGCTTGAATTTGAAATTCAACAGACCACAAGGGGGCAGAGCCACATATGGCTCTGAGGGGGAGGGATCAGAATGCTTTGCCTGTTGAAAATATTTCTAACTGCTGCAGTTCTACAGAAACTGCATACTGAACCTTCAACACGTGCACACATTATTTTTTCTAAAAGTCCTTAACTCAGTCCTCTCATCATGGACAACACATCCTGTGACAAATAGCTAGATATACTGATTTTACTGGATCCCTTTTTATTTCAAGGACTTTATTTCTCTGATTATCTTGTGATGTCTTTTATGCATCACTCTGAATCTTAAATTTTTTAAGCTGTTTACTGACAGAGGTGGAGGCCTCCGTGTTCAACTGCCCCCCTCTTACAATGCTGTTATTGCTAGTATCACTCAACACCCTGTGAATAGCAAGTGGCAATCAGGGTACTGACGATCCATCGTTAGGCTGATGGTCCTCCTTTAGCATGCGACCATCTAGATTTGGATGTCAACAACAAACTGGTTGATCCACTATGAGAAGGAACTATTTAAGGGACTGAGTTGAATACAGCTCCTCAGACTGAGGATGTCTTTCAGATGAGATATGTAACTTTTCTACACATTTTTCCAGAAGACTTGATTTAACTTTTTGTAGACTTTAAAGTAGTCAACACTTTTCACAAATATGGACATTGTGGAATATGAAACACTACTTAACTATAAAGTCAAAGGCGAATATCCACTACATTCAACTAGACAACAAAAATATGTCATTCGAAGGAAAGCTTCTTGGTACGTCATTGAAGGTAAGTACATTTAGCTTTCAGTTATGTACAGTATTGAAGGTACCCATGAGTGTGATGTAAGTAATACACAGTGAAATGTATAACTTATCCAAACACTTTTAAGTAACATTAATTGTTCTTTCATTATTGTTTTATTACTGTAATCAGTTTCGATTAATATGCTAGCACACACGCACGTTATTCTTAGTTAAAACGCAGAAGTGACAATGTTCTTGAACTCTGTTATTATTTATGTGAATTACAGTTATATTTAATTTCTCCTCTTAAATTGTGTTGGTACAGTACGGTACAGAGCCCCCGAGGGGACGTGGGGTATTTTTTGCATTTGTGTTCCCACTGAAACATTTTTGCGTTCCCTCGCAACAGTGTTGCCTCACAAACGACAGCAACAATGGAACAGACACCTGCATGTGTTTGAGGTTCATGCAGGAGTTTATGACTTGGTGCTCTATAAATAAACTGAATAGAATTTTGAAATCAGCCTTAAATATAAGGATATCCAATGTGTGCTGCAAAAGTATTGTGTTCCCTTGCAAAACTTAAAAACTAAATCCCCTATGTTCCCTCCGGAGTTTCGTATATTGGCTTTAAATTACTTTTTGCAGAAAAAAAACAATGTGCAGCCACATTAATCAATATCAGAAACAACATTTTTAAGAGTGCATTATTTTGAAGCAAATTTCTTTCCTAAAACCAATTAACAGACATTATTCCTTCAAAAAGCACTGTCTAGGTTTATTCTAAAATATATATTTTAAAGAAGTATACATTCCATAATCTCTTTCTCAGCATGTTTTGTTTTTTGCATGCTTCTGATTCTATAGCACACATTTGTATGTTTTTTGAAAATGTCCATTTTAATCATAGAGGTGTATATTTCAGTCCAATTTTTAATGTTGTCATTTACATTTTCCTAGGAAATGACCTCTTCTATGTAAGACACAGAGGCAGGCCTACATCAATCACCGTGAAAGTTATTAAAGGTGCCGAGGAAGCAGAAAGATTCTTTGTGGATTTCCATGCCAGCCCTACACATTGTGGCCAGACTAAAACCACAGATGCCGTCTCACAGTGGTTTTATTGGCCCGGAATGTCTGTTGACATCAAGAAATGGGTATGTTAGATAAGCATCATGAACAAACTGAACCATTTTTATACTGCAACCTATTAAAAGTGCAACATTTTTGAAAAAGCAAAGCAAAAAGTAAGCCCCATTTGTATTACGTATACTGTATTATACATGTACTGTACTATGGTTGTCCAACAATGTCTAATTCACATGTGTCTTTCTGATTTTGTCTTGAATTTATTTTTCAGGTCTCTGAGTGTTCTTCCTGTCAGGCCAGAGCCAAAGCCCTGAAACAGCCAGAATGCACTCCCATAAAGGTAAACTAATTGAAAGTAATAAGAAGCACATTTAGTGAGACTACATTGTAGTGCTGGGTCTCAACACACAAGGATGTTTTGCAGGTATTTTCTGTGTGGGGTTTGCATGTCCTCTATGATAGGTTTGGTTAACTCTTCACTGTAAATTGCCCCTATAAGTGAGTGTCAGTGTTTGTTTGTCCTGTTTTCTATGTGTGTTCTAACTAGGAACAAGTTGATGTAGACAATGGATGAATGGAGTATTATTTATATGGAAATATTTGGCTAACAAGGCAAGAACTTAACCCTATTATATTATTTTTTTATTCATTAATGTATTAATACTTGATTTTAACGTATCCCATCCATTCGAATTGGTTGGAATGGACCTCATTGGAAAACTGGCTGAAACTAGATCAGGACATGCTGGTGAAGATTCTCAGTCGTCCAGGACATGATAGAATCAAAAAAGGCGTTCAATACAGAAACAACTGGACTTTATTTGCTTTTATTTACAAATAAAGTCCAGTTGTTTCTGTACTGAACGCCTTTTTTGAGTTGACTTTGACTTTGAAGATGCTTGAATAATCCCTGTCGCATGTGGACCAAAACATTACAGAGTTTGAATTTTAAGGCTGAAATCTTGTGTTCCATGTACTTTATTTCTAAAATCATTTTTTCTCTCAAATAATGAAAAAAAACAGACATTAACTAACAAAAAATAGCAGCTAGAAATAATTTTTCTCCAGTCATTTTTAATTTGAACGAGATTTAGCCTACCAGAAAGCCTACACTTATCTTTGCAGGAAGTTTTATTGTCCTGCTATCAGCTGCTTCCATCCTTTAATGTTAGTAGTAAAAATTATAAATAAATATGATGTGTTGGTGGCTGACTGATACTTTGTATTTGTCAGGCTAAAGTGAACATGACCAAATCTGTAAAATAAAATAAAAACTGTAGGCTACAACTCCCCACACACAAGACCAGGTTTATTTATTTAGTGGAGGTTTTATATTTATTTATTTATCACCAGGAGCTGTTGATTAAAATGAGTTATAACCGTGTTGCAGTGCGCTCTCCCGACACAGGGGGAACAGATTTTCACTTAAAAATAAAAAATAAAAAAATAAACAAGGGAAAAACATGGTCCAGTCCTCACTAAACTTTGTACAAAATCTGCCAGATGTCTAAACATTCAGACAAATTGTGATTTAAGGACTGGTTCGAGTTTTACATGGAAATATAATTTAAAATAAAAAAGACAAAGTCACTCACCTCGCCTGCAGATCTCTGATAAACACTTGTTTAGCCTCCTGGAGGGAAAGTGTTCCGTTAAAAGCAGCTTTAAGCCCGTCCAGGACGAGGGGGACATCTTCACTGACAGCGGTACGCGCGCCGCCATCTTGTTCAGAAAGATTGTCAAAACTTTATTAACAAAGACGTGTCGAACAGAAGCGCGGTGGAGTTTTGGGTTTGTCCAGCAGGGGGCGACAGAACCTCGATTACTGATACATGTACAGGGACACAAAACATCCACTTTGTTTTTCATTCAACCTTTATTTAGGCAGGTTAATCCCATTGAGTCTCGAGGACTCATTTACAAGAGAGACCTGCTACAAACTAAAGAATGATGACAACAACAACAATATCAAACAATATCCAGATTTTCCTTGAACAATCAACAATAGACAAACATAAGAGAGAAATACAGTTTTTTAAACAAGCTAAAACAAAGATATCAAAGTAGCAAAACAGACAGATTATAAGGTAGATGTAGAAAATCAAAAACAGGTTTTCCACTTTGTATTTGTTTGTTTGTTTGTTTGTTTGTTTGTTTGTTTGTTTTGTGCTGGGGCTACGTCAGCAAACTTTAACTCATATATAAAAACAGAAAGTTATGGCTCTGAATTTTGGTTTTGTAACGTTTATAATATTTGAATAATTTCACTTTATTTATCCATTAAAAACAAAAGCACATCTGAATTATTGTAAAACTGTCTTTGTAATCTAGTTATTCTTAAATCTACTAATAGATTTGCAGCTTTAGCTGGAGTTTAGCTAGTTTAATGTGAACCTGTGTTATATATTATATCATAAAAATAAAGGTTAATAAATAAAGGTTGAATTAATATTATATATTATACAGTATACTGTATTCTGATGCATGCTCAATAATCCAGGTATAAAAATCAATAAAAGCTAAGTCTGGTCCTCTGGAAGGAAGTCTTTCGGACAAAAGACGAAACGTTTCTACTTTTTTGTTTTGTTTTGTTTTTTTGAATGTCCAGAGGACCAGACTTAGCTTTTTTTTTAGATTTACTGTACCTTGAGATCCCCCCTGGTATGATGTATTTGTCCTGCCTTGTCTTTTCCATGCATCAAGAATGAGCTCTACTTTGTATCAAGAATGCAGACACGGCTCCTGCTGTGGTCTTACAGGCACTGGATAGGTAATAATAATAAGCTTTATTTGTATAGCACCTTCCTACATTGCCTTGCATTGACCAAGGTGCTTAACAGGATAACAAGATGAATAAACTGGAACAATAAATCAATGAAAATAGAATAAAAAACAACAGTAATAAAAGAAGGCAATGGAAATAAAAAATGCTACATACTAAAATACCAAAGTAATAAAAGTTACACACTGAAAGCTTTTTTGAACAAGTGGGTCTTCAGTCTGGTTTTGAACAGAGTCAGATCAGAGGTGGCACGCAGCTCAAGGGGGAGACTGTTCCAGGCTTTTGGGCCGGCAACAGAAAATGACCGGTCTCCCCATTGTTTGTACCTTGAGCGAGGCACCTCCAGCAGGTGTTGACTGGCAGATCGTAAATCTCTGCCGGGCTGATGGGCTTTCAAAAGTTCTGAGATGTAGAGAGGAGCAAGTCCATTCAGAGCTTTGAAAACAAACAGGAGCAGCTTGAACTGTATCCTGAACTGAACTGGGAGCCAGTGTAGAGAGGACAGGACAGGAGTGATGTGTTCATATTTTCGTGTGTTGGTCAAAAAGCGCGCGGCAGAGTTCTGTACAAGCTGTAAACGGGAGATGGAGGATTGATTAATACCAACATACAAAGCATTACAATAGTCAAGTCTGGAGGTCACAAAGGCATGGATGGCCTTCTCCAGATCACCACGGCTGAGAAATGACTTGACTTTGGAGAGCAGACGGAGCTGGAAAAAGCTGGTCTTGACAACAGAACTGATCTGTTTATCAAGCTTTAAGTTGGAGTCAAGCTGCACTCCAAGATTTCTGACCACCGGGTTGAAGTGGGGGAGGGGAAAACCAACACTGGGACTGGGAAGGATGTTGCTGGTGTCATCAGGTGCACCAAATAAAATGCATTCAGTTTTATCTGTGTTTAGGTGGAGGAAGTTTTGAGAGAGCCAGTGCTTAATGTCATTTAAGCAGTTGACAAGAGTGTTTGAACTGGGTGAGGGGTTGGGAGTGACTGGCAGATAGATTTGTAAATCGTCTGCATACATGTGAAAAGACAGGTTATGACGTGCAATGATTGATCCTAATGGCAGCATGTAAAGAGAGAAGAGGACTGGCCCTAGAATAGATCCCTGTGGTACGCCAGAGGTCAGAGGGGTTGATGAAGAGGAGGACAGATCACCTATCATGACAGAAAAAGTTCTCCCAGACAGGTAAGATTTGAACCACTCAAGCACAGCTCCCTGGAGGCCAACCTGCTGAGACAAGCGGTTGATTAGTACCTGATGGTCGACGGTGTCAAAAGCTGCTGAGAGGTCTAACATCACCAGCAGAGCAGGGTTTTTTGCATCCAGAGACAGAAGAAGAATGTCATTCTGTACTTTGAGCAGTGCAGATTCAAGGATAGGTCTAAAGCACCCCTGACACCCCATACTCCTGCATGGACACACACAGAGACAAACCCCTTCACCACGTTAAGACAATAGCATGTTCTATTATCAAAAGTAATGATAAAAAAACGTTGTAATTGTTAATTTGATCTAATTATTTTTCGTTAATTTGATCTATTTATTTTTCATTTTAAATATGATTTGGGGAGCCTTAACACCGTTATGTGCAACATTATCTGTTTATGGTTTCTTTGAAGTGTTTTTTCTTTGAAGTGTTTTTACTAAATGTTTTTACTCTGTTTTTATTTGTGTGTGGGCATGGATGGATGTATGCTTTGTACCACTGTAAAACCAAATTTACCCTTGGGTATAAATAAAGAAACCTAACCTAACCTAACCTAATTCAATTAATTTTGTTAATTGATTGTCAAAAAAAAAAAAAAAAAAACTGTAGGCCTGGACAATAAGTGGGTGGGCCCGGGCCCCGCCAGGCCCACCCGTAGTCACGCCTCTGACTGCGAACGCTTGAACCTGCAAATAGTTCACGTTTACAGTTAAAATATTAACGAAATGGCCTTTTAATAAACCAAAACGTTGCAGAGAAGTACACTAACATATTCATAAACTACTCAATAATTAATCAATTTTTTAAAACATACAGTAAAGTAGGTCAGCACAGAAAATAAAATAAAATCTAATGATTGGAGCTCCACAGCAGACAAAACATGGCACACAACTGTCAGGGCGCTAGAGGCTTGTTTCCATGACAACAAGGGAGCCCCTCTCCCTCCCTGTCCCTTTAACTAACACACACATACACACACACACACACACACACCATCACTCGGTCACTGTCTGTCAGTGTCTGTTACACACACACATACAGTATCACGGTGGAATCGCCTTCATATACGAGCTGAGCTGCTGGAGGCAGGAGCGCAGGGACCCTCCACATCTGTTTGGATGGTGAGTGCAGAACCCTCCACATCTGTTTGGATGGTGAGTGCAGAACCCTCCACATCTGTTTGGATGGTGAGTGCAGCCGATGATCGATGACGGTTTGTTTACACGCTCCATCCTTTGACTGAGCTCCTCGAAACAGAAAGATGTCCGGAGACAAACTGCAGCTTCTGCTTCGTGTGCATGGAAGACATGTTCCTCTGTTTCTTTACGATTCGAGTGCACGCTGTCATCGTGATGGTAATTCATAGCTGGGTAGCCATGGTAAAGTCAATTCCCCCCCACCCCCACTCTGCCACTGCTGAATGCATTAGTGTAATGAGATGTGTGCAGCCTGAGCCGAGCAGCAGCAGTGTTGAACAGAAAGGAACAAGCCGCATACAGCAAACTGAAGATGGCTGTTCCTGCAACGACAGGGATGTGTTGTTGCCTGTAGGCCTCTGGAACATGAGACAAAAGGTCTGGGCTCTTGGGCTCTCACCACAGAAGACAGCAGGTAATGGGTTTGTTTGTGCTGTCAGTGCAGGATGGAGGTGCAGGTCATGCATGGCTGCTCTTTGTGTTGTGCTCCAGTAAATGTTTCTCCTCTAAAAGAAGAGTAAAGTGCAGGTCACACACTCTGCTTCCTGTTATTCTGCACCACGTCGATGCTAATGCTGCTCTCTTGTGCACCCCCACCCTGAAAAGGTGAATTAGTCTGTGTGCAGGTGTGGAAGAGTTCCTCCAGAGCTCAGCAGATGTTTCTTTGTCTCCAGCTCCAGATGAGTGGACCTGCAGCGGCGGCGACACACACATCAGACGGTGACATGCAGTCGGCTGCGGTGGCTCCATCCTTCATTCAGAGTCAGACGGGGAAGATCCCGGGCAGGAAGAGAGGGAGGCCGCCCCTCCGCACCGTCGCCAAGATGGACTTTCCCAACCACTACCCAGAATCCCTCCCTCCACTCAAAATACCCAAAAAAAGAGGAAGAAAACCGGGATTCAAGGTCAGACACAGGGGGGACGTGGGACGACATGTCTCCTGTGGGTGCACCGTGTTTAAACATGCATGGACACACAGACAGACTGTCAGACAGACACACACAGAGAGACAGACAGAGACTGAGAGACAGATTCTGTGTCCTCCTAATGATTTTATGAGTCTTTGCAACATACAGAAAATAAACACAAAAAATGTTACCTAAAAGCTAAAAGAAGCTAAATGGTAACTAAAAGCACTAGTAAAAATTACCAACGACCTCCTTCTTGCTGCTGACTCTGGTCTTCTGTCCATCCTCATTCTTCTTGATCTAAGTTCTGCCTTCGACACCATCTGTCATTCTATCCTCCTCAACAGACTAACCTCCATTGGCATCTCAGGTACCCCGTTAGACTGGTTCAACTCCTATCTCTCTGACCGCACTCAATTCATTCAGCTTAAATCCTTCCGTTCCCAGTCTTCCCCTGTCTCCACGGGTGTCCCCCAAGGCTCTGTCCTCGGACCCCTCCTCTTCATCATTTACCTCCTTCCTCTAGGTCACATCTTCCGCAAATACGGCGTCCATTTCCACTGCTATGCTGATGACACACAGCTCTACTTGTCATCAAAACCTAACTCCACCCACCCACCCTCCATCCTCACCGACTGTCTCAACGAGCTAAATCACTGGTTTTCTAACAATTTCCTTCAACTAAACAGCAACAAAACAGAAATCATTCTTGTTGGTACCAAAAACTCTATTTCAAAATCAGAACATCTTCTCGTCCCCCTTAACAACTCTCTGCTATCCCCCTCCCCTCAGGTCAAGAGCCTCGGTGTCATCCTCGACACCACTCTCTCCTTCACTTCACACATCAACAATATTACTCGGTCTGCCTATTTCCACCTCCGTAATATTAACCGTCTCCGTCCTTCTCTCACACCCCGCTCCACAGCCATCCTGGTGCACAGTCTTGTGACTTCCCGTATCGATTACTGCAACTCCCTTCTCTACGGCCTCCCCAACAAATCTCTCCACAAGTTACAGATGGTCCAGAACTCAGCTGCCCGTGTCATCACTCAAACCTCCTACTATAACCACATCACTCCTGTCCTGCAGCAGCTCCACTGGCTCCCGGTTAAATCACGCATCATCTTCAAAATTCTACTCCTCACGTTCAAATCTATCCACAACCTTGCCCCTCCTTATCTATCTGACCTCCTACAAATCTCCATCCCATCACGCTCTCTCAGATCCTCCTCTTCGCTACATCTCCATGTACCCTCTGCCCGCCTCTCCACCATGGGGAGCAGGGCCTTCACCTGCTCTGCCCCTCACCTCTGGAACGCTCTACCACCAGACCTTCGAAACACCACCTCCCTTTCTCTGTTCAAGACAGCCCTGAAAACACATCTCTTTAGACTAGCTTATCATTAACTTTACTAAATGTATTTTTATTATTTTGCATTTTATAATCTTTATGTATTTTATATTTCAATTTGTCACTGATAATGTTTGAACTGTATTTGTTTGTTAAGTGTCCTTGGGTGTCTTGAAAGGTGCTTTCAAATAAAATGATGATTATTATTATCATTATAATAAAATAAGCTTAAAGGTAACTAACAGCTGAAATAAGCTAAATGGTAACTAAAAGCTAAAAGAAGCAGAATGGTGGTTCTCACCATTATTAATCCTAAGATCAAACATTTTTTTCTTCTTCTACAGCTCAAACCCCGGATGGTGATGACACCTTTGGCCATTTCTCCCCCCAGCAGCACTCCTGAGCCCGACATGAGCTCCATTCCTCAAGATGCTGCCACCATCCCCCACTCCGCCACACCCCAGGTGCTCACAGGTAAAACTGAACAAACGAACACTAAAGTCCCAGAAACATTAACAAAGTTCATGCTCAATAATCCTGGTGAAATAATCCAATGAAGTTCAGACTGGTCTTCTGGGCGGATTCCTCTTGTTGAGACGTTTCGTCTTTTATCCAAAGGACTTCTTCAGTCTGAGGAGCTGCAACAAACTCCGTGCTATAAATAACACCTTCACATAGTGGGTCAACCAGCAGTGTTGCCAGATCTCGCGACAGAAACAAGTGACCAGCTCAATGAAAACACGCCCAAAACAAGCCCAACTGGCAACCCACCCCATTGTGTAAAACAAAGGCTGTTTTTAAACAGTATAAAATTACAATTATTATGGCATTACATATAAATAGCAAAATTATGCTAAACACTTTGAAGAACATATCCACTCTAAAAAATAAAAATACATTTTGCATATTTATACAAATTAATCCCATTAAGCCTCTGGGACTCATTTACCAGAGAGACCTGAATTTTAAACGAAGAGTGATGACAACAATGGACAACGACAACAACAGACAATCATAAAGGATGCGTACAAATTAAAAAATAAAATTAAAATTAAACAGCAAACTCATAGTAAGCTAAGTCAACAAAAAACTTTCTTTAATCTCTATCCTGAATCATGCTTTAAGTGTGCGCTCTTTCTCCCATTCTTTATTATATTTTTTCCCATATTTCCCCCACTTATTGGAGCTCATTTTAGCTTGGTCTTGTCACTCTAGACAAAGAATAAAGAACAAAGAATAGCAAGCCCAAACAAGCGACTTCACATCCAGAACAAGCACGAGCTTATCAAATTTATAAGCAACTGCAGAAAATAGCAAGCCCAAAGTCGCTTGTAATAGGCAGACTTGCCAACTGCCAACCAGTTTGATGGTGCTCTGATGGTTTCTGGAGTCCGCCTTCTCCCCCGCCGACTCGTCTGAGGCAGCCAAGACGAGCCGGCGGGGGAGAGGGACGTGTGTCCCGCCCATCGGTGAATGAATGTGATCTCAAGCTCTGATTGGTCTCCACAGATTCAGATGATCTTTGTATGTGTGTGTTGGAGTTAAGTGAGGACACAGGTTGTTGCAAAGAGCTTTGAGTATCTTCATGACATAGAAAGGTGCTGTATCAGTCCGTTGACCATTTACCATGAGAATTCATCTTACAGAAACAAAGCCCCTCGTTCAGTTTAAATCCTGGAACTCCTCGGATGAGTAGCCAAACGTCTTCAGCAGCAAAAGATAAAAGTCTCTTGGGTTTGCCCATGTTCCAGATGAGTCAGGATCCACAGAAACATTCCGTTTCTCCTCTTTCAGTTTGTATCTACATCAACAAGCAGGCCAACACTGGTCCCAACCTGGACAGGAAAAAGATCCAGCAGCTCCCCGACCACTTCGGACCCGACAGGCCCTCCGTCGTGCTCCAGCAGGCGGTCCAAGGCTGCATCGACAGCGCCTTCCAGCAGAAAACCGTCTTCACGCTCCTCACACAAGGCTACGGAGGAGAAAAAATATCAGGTGCTGTACCAAGACCTCACTCAGGTGTCTTTAACTTTTACATGGAGTCTTTGGGGTTGAGGTAAACCTTTAGTGAGCAGGCTGTGAGAGACTGAATGTAACCTGACCTGGTTCTGCTCTTTTAGCCACGTTTGATGGGAAGCAGCATCTTTTGAGCCTCCCCGTGGTGAACAGCATCGACTACGTGCTTCGTTTTCTCAAGAAGCTCTGCCGCAGCTTGCACTGTGAAAACCTCTTCAGTGATCAACCCATTATCCAGCTCAGCAGTGGATCCTACCCCTCCGATGGTCTCGGCGTCGCCTCCAACAGCAGATTCTGCACTCGTAAACAGAGAAGTTACATTTGTACAGAGTTTGTTTTTCCTCATAGAGGTTCTCCTTCTCGTCTTTAGCTGAAACATCCATGACTGAAGACTACGGCGTCAACCAGTCAGACGGCAAGCGCTACACCGTCGACCACGGGGATCCTACTTTCAGCTCCATAAGCTCGTCCTACACGCCAAAGTCCTCCTACGGGTTCCGTTCTTCACAGCAGTTCTCCAGCGGCTCGGCCTCCATGAGCCTGTGCAGACAGTCGTCCACCAGCCCGAGCTCTTTTCCAGATGGGAACAGGACAGGTGAGGAGCCATCAGAAACAAATCCGTCATCGCTGAACTGTGACAGCGGGTTCGGATGTTGTCAGTCCATACAATGGGCGCTATCAACTGTTATCATCCCCCTATGTAGCGGCGAAATTGTCTAGTCTACCTCCTAGCATGTTTAAAAGAACATTATCAGCGTTATAATCGCTGTGAGTAGGTAGTGTGTTTCCCTAAACCCGGAACTGTTGTGTTTTTGTTTTTTTCAGCTTATGTAACCATTTTCCTAAACCTAACCTTCAACCTGACCCAGAGGACCAACCCTAAACTTAACCCCCTTACCCTTGTGCCTAAACCTAACCAAGACCCTAAACCTAACCAAGACCCTTTACTGTAAACTTTAACACGTAGCTAAAGACGGAGCCTGCTGTCATCGCTTGTAACGGTGACAACGTACCTTTAAACCTCCTAGTAGGTACAGGAGGGGCAATCTGACCGCTATGTATGGGGATGATAATAATTTATAGGGGCCATTTTATGGTTGATAACATCCGAAGCGGGTGCACAGTTTAGTATTTCTTGTAGGAATGCAGGCGTCCCACCACCTTCATGCCCGACTTTAAAAATAACATTAAACAAGTTGTGATGGACTTGCGACCCGTCCAGGGTGTACCCCGCCCCTCGCACTGTGATTGCTGGACATGGGCACCGGCGACCCCCCATGACCCAAAATGGAAGAACCTCTGTGTTTTGGGGTTCCACAGGGCTCCATTTTAGGTCCCCTGCTTTTCTCCCTTTACCTACTTCCATTAGGATCAATCCTCAGAAAGCATGGGATATTTTTTCATTGTTACGCCGATGATAGTCAGATCTATATGCCACTAAAAAAGAAAGATGCCTCCTCAATCAGGCCACTTCTGTTGTGTCTTGAAGACATCAAAGCTTGGATGTCTTTAAACTTTTTAAATTTTAATGAAAAGAAAACAGAAGTGATGGTGTTTGGTCCTAGTGGCTCTTGTGAACCTTGCCCTGTTGATCTTGGCCCTCTGGCACCACATGTAAAGAAAACAGTTTCTAACTTGGGTTTTAAAATGGACAGTGATTTTAAATTAGATTCCCAGATTGGAGCGGTGGTCAAGACCAGTTTTTATCACCTCAGACAGCTGGCTAAGGTAAAGTCCATCCTTACACAGCAGCAGCTGGAAACAGTAATCCATGCCTTCATCACCTCTCGGCTGGATTACTGTAACGCTCTTTACCTTGGAGTCAGCCAGTCCTCCCTCAGACGTCTCCAGTTGGTCCAGAACGCTGCTGCTCGCCTTCTAACTGGAGTTCATAAGAGGGAGCACATCACCCCCACTCTGGCTTCACTCCACTGGCTGCCTGTTCATTTTAGAGTTCATTTTAAGATACTTTTATTTGTTTTTAAAAGTTTAAATGGTCTTGCTCCATCCTACCTCTCTGAGCTGCTTCACCCATACTCTCCTGCTCGGTGCCTCAGATCAGCTGATCAGCTGCTTCTGGAGGTGCCGAGGTCCAAACGGAGGCTCAGAGGAGACAAAACTGTGGAACGATCTCCCTCTTCCCGTCAGACAAGCTCCTTCACTGTCCAGTTTTAAAACTCTTCTAAAAACACATTTTTACTCACTGGCTTTTAGCACAGACTGATTTTGTTCTGCACTGTTTTTATTGTTTTTATTGATCTTAATGTTTTAACAACTGTTTTATTTTTATGTGTTTAAATGTTCTTGATTTTATGTACAGCACTTTGTTGCAGCTGTGGTTGTTTTAAAGGGCTCTATAAATAAAGTATTATTATTATAAAAGATATGGATGTCAGAGTCAGAGTCAGAGTCAGAGAGAATTTATTGTCATTTGCACCGCATGTAGTACATGTGTTGAAAACGAGATTATGTACACAGGGTCCCAGTTACATCCAACAACAAATGCAAGAGAAAAACAATAATAACATCTAGGATTAACTAAGAGAGACATCAGCTAGTAATACACTAAGCCCTAATGTAGTAGAAAAACATCATTATAAACAGCAGCACGAACATGAGCAGATGGTCACAGATGAACGCAGATAGTCACAGATGAACGCAGCAACAAGAAACAGATCAGTATCAGCATGATGTGACATTTTGCAGTGTTTATTCTTATTATTTATTTATTCATGAGTCTGACAGCCTCAGGGTAGAAGCTGTTCCTCAGTCTAGTGGTTCTACATTTGATGCTCCTCAACCTCCGTCCCGAGGGGAGTGGTGCAAAGAGTGAGTGTGCTGGGTGAGTGAGGTCTTTCATGATGCAGGTGGCTCTTTTTCTGCATCTGGAGGTGTAGATGGATGGATAAAGAAGTTTATGCAATAAATGTAAAACACATTATTGTCCCACATCGCAGACAAAGGGCGGATATTGGAACACCCTCTGTCCATTTGTCCATTCGTCTGTGCACGTTGTGAGCATGATAACAAACAAAGTGAGGTCCTGGTTCCATTTCTGCTGTGAGGCTGCATCTGGCACAAAAGGTTGTTTTTGAACACAGGGTTGCCACATCAAAATCCAAGATGGCCACCGCCATACTTGTTATCCGGCCATCCAAATCATTTGAGGAAGTTGTGCTTTCTAGTTTTTATATTGTGTAAAAGTATAGTCCATCCATCCATCATCTTATTCTGGACTCAGGTCTCGGGGGCAGCATCTAGAGCAGGGAGGTCCAGATCTCTCTCTCCACAGCCTCTTCCAGCTCTTCTGAAAAGACTCCAAGGAGTTCTAAGGCCAATCGAGAGACGTAGTATCTCCAGCGTGCCCTGGGTCTTCCTCATGGTCTCCTCCCAGTTGGACATGCATGAAGCATCTAGTAGGGAGGCGCACAGAAAGCATTCTCACCAGATGTCCAAACCACCTCTGGATGTGCAGGAGCAGTGGTTCTCCTCTGAGTCTCTCCTGATAACTGAACTTCTCACCCGGTCTCTGAGGGAGAGTCCAGCTACTCTGCAGAGGAAACTCATTTCAACCTCCTGGATCCACAATCTCATTCTTTCAGTCTCTACCAGAGTTCATGACCAGAGGTGAGGGGAGGAACGTCGACTGACCTGTAAACAGAGAACTTTGTCTTACAGCTCAGCTCCTTCTTCACCACAATGGACCAGTACAGAGTCCACAATACTGCAGACACTGTCAGTCTCACGCTCCATTCTTCCCTCACTTCTGAACAGAACCCTGAGATACTTGAACTCCTCCCCTTGAGGCAGAACTTCACCCTCGACCTGAAGAGAACAATCCACTCTTTTCTGACTGACATTCACTGCATTTAACAGAAAATACATTTTGTTTTTATTCTACTTTCTTTGAAAAGTAAAAGTGTTTTGGTTCTGCCAGGTGGCTACAATGTCTCTCCAGAGCCCCAGGAGTCCAAGGCTCCATCCAGTAAGGACCCGACCACCTGGTCTGTGGAGGATGTGGTTTGGTTCATCAGGGATGCAGACCCCCAAGCTCTCGGTCCTCACACAGACGTCTTCAGGAAACACGTGAGTCGACTGCTCTCTCCTCTTCACTCTGCTGTTACCGGCCCAGAGCGAGTTATTCTGATGTAAATCTTTCTCCGCTTCTCTCAGGAGATCGATGGAAACGCTTTGTTGCTCCTGAAGAGCGACATGATCATGAAGTACCTCGGACTGAAGCTCGGGCCGGCGCTGAAGCTTTGCTTCCACATCGACAGACTGAAGCAGGCCAAGTTCTGAATCCTGTTCACGGTCCAACAAAGCTTTGGTGGGGGCTCGTCCGGGCATGGCAGTTTGTGGTCCAACGGAAAGAAAGTCCCCCGGCATCATGGGGTGTGTTACTTTTTTTACATTCCCTGGAAACATGTTCCGTTACTTTTATCATACCAACATACTCTAGTCGACTTACTGTCATGAAAAGCAGTGGACGATACGCATTCCTTCAAGGAAAGCTGGGCCTTAAAATGTTAAAGAAATCAAATGATTTCTGGTGCTGATATTTTAGAATTAATTAATTTGAGAATGAACCAAATAATGAAAGATTCAGCTGAAGCTGTCTGTGTGCTGCACGCTGAGCTGGATTTAAAACACGCGTCATTCAGAGCTTCCTCCTCTCCCTGCAGCCCACAGACTCGACTCAACAATAATTTCATGAATTTCAGAGCCGCTCGTTGTTTTGTCGCCAGTCGTGGAGCGACAAGGGGGCGTCAGTGTTGTGAGGATGATAACTTGAAAAATAACGGAGGTACCAACTTCCATTTTGGTGTGTGGCTGCATCTAGGTGTAAGGAAGTCTTCAAAAATTGGGTTGTCAAGTCAAAATCCAAGTTGGTTACCATTTGAGAAACTGTTTTCTGCTTAAGAGTATAGTTTCCCCAAATGACTAGGGTGGCCAAAAATTAATCTACGGTGGCCAAGGCCACCAAAGGCCACCCCCTGGCTCCACCGTTGTGCCTGGTGGATAAAGTTGCTCCATCCACTCTCCAGGATCCATCACTCTGCGCCACCTGGAACTTAAGCAACAACATAACTTCATCTGTCCATCCATCCATCTGGCCATTCATCCATCTGTCCATCCATTCATCCATCTGTCCATCCATCCATCTGGCCATCCATCCATCTGCATCTGTCCATCCATCCATCTGTCCATCCATCCATCTGTCCATCCATCCATTCATCCATCTGTCCATCCATCCATCTGGCCATCCATCCATCTGTCCATCCATTCATCCATCTGTCCATCCATCCATCCGTCTGGCCATCTGTCCGTCTGTCCGTCCTTCTGTCCATCCATCCATTCATCCATCTGTCCATCCATCCATCCATCCATTCATCCATCCATCCATCTATTCATCCATCTGTCCATCCATCCGTCCATCCATCTGCCCGTCCATCCATCCATCCATCTATTCATCCATCTGTCCATCCATCCGTCTGGCCATCTGTCCGTCCTTCTGTCCATCCATCCATCCATCCATCCATCCATCTGTCCATCCATCCATCCATCCATTCATCCATCCATCCATCCATCCATCTATTCATCCATCCGTCCATCCATCTGCCCGTCCATCCATCCATCCGTCTGTCCATCCATTCGTCCATCCGTCCGTCCGTCCGTCCGTCCAGCCATTATCTTTACCCATTTCTTCCATTTTGGGTGGGGGTGGGGGGAGGTGTCACTGCCATGTCCAGTCATCACTGTGCAAGAGGCGGGGGACACCCTGGACAGGTCTCCAGTCCATCACAGGGACACATACAAAAATAAATCAAAAGGTTAAAAATAGAAGTAAAATGTTTCCATCTGATCTTGTCCACTCGAGGTTTTAAAAGCTAAAATCACCTGTACTGAATAATGGTGCATTAAACACAATGTTGTTGTTTTTTCTAAAGATCATTTTGATACTTTTTTTTCACATGCCTGTATAAGATTTTGACATTCTCTTTTTTAGTATTATTTTAATATTTAACTTAAAACAAACTGTGGATCTCTTAAAAAATACAGTAAAAAGGCTCAGTGTGATATAATCCTGCAGTTTTCTCTGCTTCATATGAAAGTTTTTTTTAATTAATCGCACATCAGTGTTGCCAACATAACTGAGAAAACCTTAACAATTATATATAGCTTTGCTTTCCTGTACTTTTTGTGTACAGCATCCTTTTACTTTGTATAAATCAACTAACCTCTGCGTTTGAATGCTTACATGTAAGCCACGAAGATCAAACAGAGGTGTTTTATTTTGAAAATCTCCACATATAAAGAGTTTTAGAGAAAACGGAGTTCCTCAGAACTCTATGCTGGTGCTAAATATTATCTACTGTACGCATTTAGCTGTTTGCTTGTTGTGTTTGTGAGATCTGCAGGGATCTTCTGTGCGTGCCGTTCTGGATGTAAGCATTAAAGTGAGAAATCAAAAACCCACAGTTGTCGACTCGAGGTTTCGTTCTTGAGCTGAATGGATCCAGGTCTAATGCTGAGTCAGCATTCACACTAACGTTTTCCTGTTTATCCACCTTATTCCTCGTCCCCATGCTGCATTGTGTGAATTATGGGCGCAACTTCCGGTGTGGACCAGAACCGATGTTGGGTTATGTGCAAACAGGACGAGCTCATGTAGTTTCATGATCATTGTGGATTTAATTTAAACATGTAGGAACAGCACCTGTCAGAGCTCCAACAGGACAATATGATCACACTGCTGCCTGCTGAGGACGAGGGATGCAGGACGAGCTGAAGAAGTGGTTGCAGATTGCATCTACTAGCATATCTAGCTACATTTACTGTCTGTAGATGCATAAATGCATATCTAGCTACATCTTCTAGCATATTTAGCTACATCTACTAGCATATCTAGCTACATCTTCTAGCATATTTAGCTACATCTACTAGCATATCTAGCTACATCTTCTAGCATATTTAGCTACATCTACTAGCATATCTAGCTACATCTTCTAGCATATTTAGCTACATCTACTAGCATATCTCTACTAGCATATTTAGCTACATCTACTAGCATATATAGCTACATTTACTAGCATATTTAGCTACATCACTGACTCGGTTCTTATGACGGTGAAGCGATGAACAACCTGAGAAGTTCTGAGGTGCATCAGTATCTCCACAGTAATAAGGTTGGTGGTGTTTTGTTAGAAGAGGTGGGACGCAATCTTCTTGACCGTAAATCAGACACAGAGCCCAGACAAAGCCTTAAAGTCTCCATCACTGAGCTTGGGTTCATTACAGAGAAAATCATAAAACTGAAGATGAACAAAACTATAAAGCTGTGACCTCCATACACCTGAAATCAGACCTGATGTTCTTGTCACTGTTTTCAATCCTTCTGAGCAAAGGTGGGCATATGACCGCTAGGGACCGCTAATGCGCTAATCCGCTTACAGCGGACCTAACGTTTTTGTCAGCGTAACAGCGGTTTAACTTTTATAATTCATAAGCGGATTTGTGCTATTTTTATTTAAAATGCAGTACCGCTAATAACTAATTATCTATCAGTAAAAACGAATAAACTTATTTACAGGCTCTTATGCTGGCTCCGTAGCTGCTTGTTTTACCTTTTCCCCTTGTCTCTCCCTCACCGTAAAGAGCAGAGAGGAGGGAGGGTTGGAGGGGGAGCAGAGGGGAGAACAGACGCGGATCTACCATGTAGGCAAATGATGCCGTTGCTTGGGGCCCCAAATCAGCAGGGGCCCCGGCCCCGCCCCGGCCAGTCACCTACATCACTAACATTGCTCATGCTTGTTAATGTACATTTAACATAAAAATAATTATAGTTACGATGAAAACGATCATTAAAAACGCAATACAAAAACCGGTCGATTTCTGTATCCCCCTACTAAAAATGGACTATTCCATCTTGACATCTTCCGGGTCAGAGGTGAACTCGGGTGCTAACGTTTATGGCTAGCTGGTTGCGCTCGGTCTCTTCATAAATCCGCAGAGAACCCCGCTGTTTCAAGCCAAATTAACGCGGCCGGAGGATTGTATTGTGTGTTTTGTGTCCACCACTCGACGGTGAGTCGTTTGTTTTATGTATTTGGGTTCCTTTTATGTAGAAATGCGGTGGCGACACGCCCGTGTATTTGAGATTTAAAAGTGGTCTTAGGGATTAAAAGATCATTCTCATTTTGTTAATTTCGTGGCCGAATAGAATATATGTACGTAAAGTATTAAATAAATCCTTTGATTTTTGTAATTTCATCCTTTTAGGATCATTTTAGTTACTTTTCATTAAATCTGTTGACTGCCTATAGAAATTTTGATAACAGTTTAGTCCTGTGTATAAAGTAATGCTAATTTTTGTTTTGTTTATGACCTTGTTTAGGTCAGGTTTTTTTTCACCCCCTGTTCCCACCCAGGATGGCATTGGCAAGCTACCGGATTCCCGCAGCTGTGCGGTAGGACTTAAATTGCACCAAACTATTTGTTTTTTTCTGGACATATTATGAACTACAAACTACCAGATTATTGATTGATGGACCTTTAATCATCCGGGATTCAAGAACTGATTTAAAATAGAAAAAAAAGAACTCTTGGGTGTAATCAGGGTCTGTTTTGTTGTGTGTATTTTGTCTATTGGTTATACTCAAAGAAAATGATTATTATTACAAACAATATTATTATAAATACCTTCCTGTCTATTGGTTATACTCAAAGAAAATGATTATTATTACAAACAATATTATTATAAATACCTTCCTAAGTCTATACAATACAAACAACTTAAAACTTGCTTCTTGTCTGATGGTGTTTTATTTTAGAATTAGCGGTTTAGAATTTAGCTTCCCCTAATTTTCATAAGACATTAGTGCTTTTGAAATTGCGGACCTAAATAAATTAATTAGTGCTTTAGAAATAGCGGAACTAATTTTTGGATTAGCGCTGCCCAGCACTGCTTCTGAGGATCCGGCGTCTCTTCTCCAGTGGTTTATTGTAGTCCAGACACAAAGTAAGATGCAGGTTTTCCTCTGTCCACTGTTTGTCCACAAAGTGAAATGAGCTCACATTGGGTGGTCTCTTCAAGTTCACATTGTTCAGACACGCTCTTCTTAATTCCTCGTCTGTAGGTAGGAGATGGAAACTATACGTCTTTTCACAGGAACTCTTTTTGGTTTGGTCCGTGTTCAAACTCTGTTGTTGTAGCCACTGATTCAGTTTGGTCTGGTTGTTCTGGAGCCGTGAACACAACAGGTACCTGAACTCAGCACAGCTATTTTAGTAAACTTTATGGTTGTAAAATAAAAGTGGAAAAAAAAGAGTTTTATCTACTAAACTGAATGTAAATTACTTTCAAATAAACCGCAGTCCGTGCTCTGCCACTATGGTTAACCAATGTTACTGCTACTTCCTGTCTGACAGGAAGTTGTACCCAGAATAATTTGGACTGTAGAGCAACCAGGATTAAGGTGGATAGTTTCTTCGGTGCATTTTGTGGACTCTTACTGCTTTAACATGTGTTGAGCTGTTTCAAATGTTCACACATCAAAACATTCAGCTCCTTCAGAATGTTATAGCTGTGACTGCATCCAGGTTTTTGAAAGAGATTTTTAATTCTGTGGGTTTCTGTGTATTAACTCTTTTAAACTCCTGCCTTCATTTAGGAATTGTCCCTGCTGCATTTAAACATGCTGTAGTTAGGCCCCTTCTTAAAAAACCTCACCTGGACCCATCAATTTTATCAAATTTTAGACCAATTTCTCATCTGCCTTTTTTAGCTAAAGTTTTAGAAAAAGTTGTTTTTATGCAGTTACAACCTGTTTTAGAAAATCATGGTATTTTTGAAACATTTCAGTCTGGATTTAGAACCCGTCATTCTACTGAATCAGCCTTGTTAAAAGTCCATAATTCATTCATTCATTCAACCTTTATTTAGTCAGGTAAATCTTTTGAACCTCATGGGCTCATTTACGAAAGCGACCTGCTAAAACTAAAGAACAATGAACAGCAGTGATAGAATTTCATTAAACAATAAACAAACAAACAATAAACAATAGAAAACAAAAAGAGAGAAAAAAACAAAAGATTTTTTTTTTTTTTTTTTTAACAAAGTATCAAAAAACTAGCAAAACATTATAAGGTAGACGTATAAAATCAAAGACAGGAACAAATCTGCATTGGTTTTTGCCAGGATTCCAACAGATTCTGAAAACCATTTAGGGAGGTCAGGGCCGAGAGCTTCAGATCTTTTTGTAAGATATTCCATGAAGCAGGAGCAGAGTAGGAGAAGGCCCTTTTTCCAAGTTCAGTCCTCACTGACGGAAC
>JBBPBX010055378.1:12369-23122 GCA_038048925.1 Garcialebias charrua | reverse complement strand
GAAGGGGTGTTGCAAGGGAGGGAGAAAGGCTTATTGGGAGGGAGTTGCAGAAGTTGCAGGTGAGTGAGGAAGGGCAGGTGAGTCCAAAATGGCAGCTGAGGTGGAGGGGCAAGTGATGCAGAAGGTGATGTTGATACTGGTGCAGGTGAGTGAGGAGGGGCAAGTGAGTCCAAAATGGCAGCTGAGGTGAAGGGGCAAGTGATGCAGAAGGTGATGTTGATGCTGGTTCAGGTGAGTGAGGAGGGGCAGGTGAGTCCAAAATGGCAGCCGAGGTGGAAGGGCAAGTGATGCAGAAGGTGATGTTGATACTGGTGCAAGTGAGTGAGGAGGGGCAGGTGAGTCCAGAAAGGCATCTGAGGTGTAGGGTACTGGTGATGCAGAAGGTGCTGGTGAGTGAAGAGAGACAAGCGAGTCAGGAGAGGCAGCCGAGTTATATAAAAAAGAAACAAAAAAAGAAAAGAAAATGTCATTACCTTTATGGAGGAGCAGATGATGCAGAAGGTGCTGGTGAGTGAAGAGGGACAGGTGAGTCAGGAGAGGCAGCCGAGTTATATAAAAATGAAATAAAATAAAAAGAAAAGAAAATGTCTTTACCTTTATGGAGGAGCAGGTGATGCAGAAGGTGCTGGTGAGTGAAGAAGGACAGGTGAGTCAGGAGAGGCAGCTGAGTTATATAAAAAAGAAATTAAAAAAAGAAAATGTCTTTACCTTTATAGAGCAGGTGATGCAGAAGTACTGGTGATTCTGGTACTGTGGGTGAAGAGGGACATGCGAGTCAGGAGAGGCAGCCGATTTATATAAAAAAAGAAACAAAAAAAGAAAATAAAATGTCGTTACCTTTATGGAGGGGCAGATGATACAGAAGGTACTGGTGAGTGAAGAGGGACAGGTGAGTCAGGAGAGGCAGCCGAGTTATATAAAAATGAAATAAAATAAAAAGAAAATGTCTTTACCTTTATGGAGGAGCAGGTGATGCAGAAGGTGCTGGTGAGTGAAGAGGGACAGGTGAGTCAGGAGAGGCAGCTGAGTTATATAAAAAAGAAATAAAAAAAAGAAAATGTCTTTACCTTTATAGAGCAAGTGATGCAGAAGTGCTGGTGATTCTGGTACTGTGGGTGAAGAGGGACATGTGAGTCAGGAGAGGCAGCCGAGTTATATAAAAAAAGAAACAAAAAAAGAAAAGAAAATGTCGTTACCTTTATGGAAGGGCAGATGATGCAGAAGGTGCTGGTAAGTGAAGAGGGACAGGTGAGTCAGGAGAGGCAGCTGAGTTATATAAAAAAGAAATTAAAAAAAGAAAATGTCTTTACCTTTATAGAGCAGGTGATGCAGAAGGTGCTGGTGATTCTGGTACTGTGGGTGAAGAGGGACATGTGAGTCAGGAGAGGCAGCCGATTTATATAAAAAAAGAAACAAAAAAATAAAATAAAATGTCGTTACCTTTATGGAGGGGCAGATGATACAGAAGGTACTGGTGAGTGAAGAGGGACAGGTGAGTCAGGAGAGGCAGCCGAGTTATATAAAAATGAAATAAAATAAAAAGAAAATGTCTTTACCTTTATGGAGGAGCAGGTGATGCAGAAGGTGCTGGTGAGTGAAGAGGGACAGGTGAGTCAGGAGAGGCAGCGAGTTATATAAAAAAGAAATAAAAAAAGAAAATGTCTTTACCTTTATAGAGCAGGTGATGCAGAAGTGCTGGTGATTCTGGTACTGTGGGTGAAGAGGGACATGTGAGTCAGGAGAGGCAGCTGAGTTATATAAAAAAGAAATAAAAAAAAAGAAAAGAAAATGTCGTTACCTTTATGGAGGAGCAGGTGATGCAGAAGGTGCTGCTACAGGTGAGTGAGGAGGGGCAGGCGAGTCCAGAAAGGCAGCCGAGGTGGGGCTCCCAGATCTGCTATACTCTTGGGCACGCGCCCAGCCTGAGCAAAGACGAACGCTTGATAAATTACTGTCAAATTCAGAATACAGTTTAATGTGTAATATAATCTTAATTTAATCTTTAATCTAAATAAATGGCATTCTTTACAATAAATAAACTATACTAACAATAATAAAAATCGTAATAAATACAATAACAGTCAGAACCAGACCAATAAGCAGCAATAGACAGTTTACAATCTAACTAATCAAAAAAGGCATTCAATACAGGATCAACTGGACTTTATTTTCTTTATTTCTGCAACAAATAAAGTCCAGTTGATCCTGTATCGAACGCCTTTTTTTGATTTTATCATGTCCTGGACGACTGAGAATCTTCACCAGCAAATCTAACTACGTAATATTAAGTTTTTGTCCAAAAAGACCAACTTGTCCACATTTTCTGCTAAAAGCACAGATCTAGTTGCAGTGAATATCTCCAGTGGTGGAGAAAATCATCTCAATAACAACAGTAGCAGCAGTGTGGCTGTATTTTTCTTCATTACTCACAACAAGCTCTTCTTGGACCTGCTCCCACCTGTCCCTGGAAAAGTTCAGAGTTCAGTCATCACAGACTTCTTTGCTGCAGGTGATCTGGCAAATTTCCTTGAAGCGGAAGAAGTCAACTGCTATCTCTGTCCCAGACTGGAATTAAAACACAAAGAGGTAAAAAAAAAAAAAAGTTAATAAGATTCTAATTTTAAGTTAAAAAGATTAGAACTTCTTTCGGCTTTTCCCTTTTCAGGGGTCGCCACAGCGAATCATCTTCTTCCACTTCACTCTGTCCTCTGCATCCCCTTAAGCTTTTTCTTGGCTTATTTAAAATAAAGAAAATGCAATATTGGAAAGGATTAAAAAAAACAAGCTAAAACATTTAGTGAGAGCAGTATAAAAATAACTTTACATTTACATCAACTGTACAGCTGCAATAATTTAGTGAATGATTAGTTGCCAATTGTTAAGCACCTATTTTAATTGTTTTGAGACATTATTTTAGATGAAAGCATCATATGTTCAGATTCTAGTCTCCAACAGTTTCTGGTTTTATTTCTGAAAAAGTAAATACTGAGCCACTAATCAATTAATGCAGAAAATAAACCAATATTAAAATCAAATTAAAAATAGTTGCTGCATTAAAGGTCAAATCAATGAGTACCGTGCTTTCTGTTTTTTGATTAATACTAGAGTACAGCAAGAGATCAACAACTTCAATCAAAAGACAATGTTTTAACTGTTTCATAACATTTGACATTGAAAAGTAAAACGTGTTACATTAACCATAAAACCAGTTCTAAATGGGCACAACTTACAATAGTTTCTCTTTAACATTAAGCAAGGACACTGGTCCATTTGTGTATTTGGTCATATGGGCTAAACACCTACAGAGCAGCTTTTAAAGAATCATTTTGAAACAAAAAAACAAACAAGCTTTGAACTCCAGGGGAGATGCATTAAATACAACTCTTCATCAAGTCATTCTTGAGAGTTTGTAACCAGGCCGACAGTTTACCATCTTCTAGACCAGGTAAAATCTTCTGAACACATTCAAAAGTGTTTGTAAGTGCTTTGAGATACCTGAGGTGAGCCCAAACAGCAGGAAGGCATCCACACATCTGGGACAGCTGACAATGATGTCACTTTCAATGAACATTCCAACTTTCACAGGCTGGTAACAAAGTTCATGCTCGCAGTGAACTGGATTTGTGTCATGGTCACTGGTGATGGTAACAAGGGCCACTGCAACATCTCCATCAGCTCTGGCTCATCCTAAAAAGAATGAAAGAGATTATCAGAATCAAATGCTTTATAACAGTTTGACTTTATTATTTAATGTCCTTTTCTAATAGTTTTATTTCAGTAAATCCATTCAAACAGTGAAACTTGTATATTATATTAATTCATTACACACAGACTGATATAGTTCAAGTGTTTATTTCTTTTAATGTTGATGGTTATAACTAATGAAAACCCTAAATTCAGTATCTCAGAAAATTGGGATATTACTTAAGACCACTGGGGAAAAAATAGGATTTTTAGAAATGTTGGCCAACTAAAAAGTATGAACATGAAAAGTATGAACATGAAAACTATGAGCATGAAAAGTATGGCCATTAGGCATGTAACGGTATTAATGGATTTACCGAACCGTTTCGGTACAGCACGTTCGGTTCGGTCCACCTGCGTACCGTTTCGGTTATTTTTTTCACTCATTGAACGTTAATATATGCGCCGCGGAACAAAATTTCCTGGGCGCGTTTCAGCACGGAGCTATTATCGCGACGCACGCGCAGCATTATTAGCCATTAGCTGCTCGCTCTGGTCTCCTGTTTGTGAACGTTATGGCTTTCTTGTTAAAAGACGAGCGCACACGCAGCTTGTGTGGACATTCATGAAGACTCTGCAGCAGCTGCGTGAGTGACGCAGCTCTCTGCGCGCGCTGGAAACTACGTCATCGGAATGTGAACAGAAACATCAGCTGTTGCAGAAACACCGCTAAAAGCAGCTGCATTTAAACAACTTTTATCAGGTAATCAGAGCGGTCCAGAGCAATAACACAAACTGTATGAGTTTTTAAAGATCTGAATCTAGTCTGAATGTTTTTTATGCGCAGTTGATCCTTGCTATGAGACATCCATCACGTCAACACTTCAGTCAAAAAGTTCAGCTCTTTATGAAAAAACTCAAACTGATTGTGAACAAGTCCTGGAGCTGATTTAAGCCCTGCCCTGAGATTCAACCGTTCAAGAGGTAATAATAAATTCAATTTATACCGCACTTTTCATTAATAAAAATCTCAAAGTGCTACAACAATAAAACAAGTGATAAAATCAATAATGATATCAACTACGGTAAGATTACGGTAAGATTGTAACTGGGTCTTAGACTTCTTAACAGACAGACCACAGTCCGTGAAGATCCACAACTTCTCCTCCTCCACCATCACCCTCAGCACTGGCTCTCCTCAGGGATGTGTGCTGAGCCCTCTTCTGTTCACTCTGCTCACATATGATTGTACAGCCACACATCCAGGCTGTCATATTGTTAAGTTTGCAGATGATACAGCTGTGGTGGGATGCATCACAGATAATGATGAATCCAGCTACAGACAGGAGGTGGAACATCTGGAGAGCTGGTGCAAAGAGAACAACCTTCACATGAATGTGAAGAAGACGAAGGAGATGATTGTGGACTTCAGAAGGAACAAACACACCCACACCCCACTGTATATAGGTGGATCTGCGGTGGAGGTGGTCTCCAGCTACAAATACCTGGGTGTACACTTGAATGATAACCTCAGCTGGAGCAATAACACCACCAGCCTGATCAAGAAAGGTCATCAGAGACTCTACTTCCTCAGACGGCTGAGACGAGCCGGTCTGAGAAGCCCAGTCCTCACCTCGTTCTACAGGTGTGCAGTGGAGAGCGTCCTGTGCTCCAGCATCAACGTGTGGCATGGAGGCTGCACAGTTGCAGAGAGAAAAGCTCTGCAGAGAGTGGTGAAGGCTGCACAGAAGTCTGTGGGAGTCAGTCTCCCCACCATCACAGACATTTACACCTCCAGATGCAGAAAAAGAGCCACCTGCATCATGAAAGACCTCACTCACCCAGCACACTCACTCTTTGCACCACTCCCTTCGGGACGGAGGTTGAGGAGCATCAAATGTAGAACCACTAGACTGAGAAACAGCTTCTACCCTGAGGCTGTCAGACTCATGAATAAATAAATAATAAGAATAAACACTGCAAAATGTCACATCATACTGATACTGTACTGATCTGTTTCTTGTTGCTGCGTTCATCTGTGACCATCTGTTTCTTGTTGCTGCGTTCATCTGTGACCATCTGCTCATGTTCGTGCTGCTGTTTATAATGATGTTTTTCTACTACATTAGGGCTTAGTGTATTACTAGCTGATGTGATGTCTCTCTTAGTTAATCCTAGATGTTATTATTGTATTTCTCTTGCATTTGTTGTTGGATGTAACTGGGACCCTGTGTACATAATCTCGTTTTCAACACATGTACTACATGCGGTGCAAATGACAATAAATTCTCTCTGACTCTGACTCTGACTCTGATTAAAGACAGAATCATGTGGAGGCAGAATAGGCCTGCTTAAAAAATAAATAAATAAATAATTAAAACAAGTGATAAAATCAAGTAAAATCAATAATACTATCAACCAAGATCAAAGATAAAATCATGTGGAGGCAGAATAGGCTTGCTTAAAAAGAAAAGTCTTTAAACCGCTTTTAAAGTCAACCAGTGACTGTGGAGCTCTCAGGTAGTCAGGGAGGGAGTTCCATAGGCGGGAGGCAGCCACACAGAATGCCCGGTCTCCCATGGTCCTTAATTTGGTTCGTGGAATGTGAAGTAGATTACTGTTCTGTGATCGCAGAGACCGGGTGGATGAATATGGTGCAAGAATGTCCTTTAGATAGTCAGGTGAAGTTCCGTGCAAGCATTGATGTGTAATGAGAGCAGTTTTGTACTGAATTCTGTAGGTGACAGGAAGCCAATGGAGGTTATGGAGAATGGGTGTAATATGTTCTAATTTACAAACTCTCAATAAAATCCTTGCTGCACTGTTTTGAATATATTGAAGCTTCTGAAGATTTTTGCCAGGGATTCCAATAAGGTATTGTTCTTTTATTATAATTATTATTTATAATTTATTATTATTTAAAATCATAATCTTATTAACTTATTTTTTTTTTACCTCTGTTTTATTTCCAGTATTTCCAGTTACAGAGGTAGCATATCTCTTCCACTTCAGGGAAATACACCAGAGATCACCTGCTGCAGCTAAGAAGTGTGTGATGACTGAACTGAACTCTGGTTGTGAGTAATGAGGACAAATACAGCCACACTGCTGCAACTGGACAAAAACTTGATTAGTTAGATTGTAAACAGTCTGTTGCTGCTTATTGTTCTGGTTCTGACTGTTATTGTATTTATTAAGATTTTTATTATTGTTAATATAGTTTATTTATTGTAGAGTGCTGTTTATTTAAAATATCATACATCCAAATGGATCACTTTTATTTATTACTAGAATACAATACAAACATTTTTGGCACATTTTCAAAATAAACATTTTGTAAGTCTTTATTTTGTCTTTTTTTTTTTTTGTACCGAAAATAAACCGAACCGAGCCCTCCTTGTAGTTGAACCGAACCGAAATGTGATTTTAGCGTATCGTTACACCCCTAATGACCATGTACAGCATCAATACTTACCGTAGTTGTTGCTCTTTTTGTCTGGATTACTGCAGCAATGCGTCGTGGCATGGAGTCGATCAGTCTGTGCCACTGCTCATATGAGCCCAGGTTATTCTTGCAGATTAAATTTTCCAACAGGACTTGGCACCTGCACACCGTGCCAAAGCTACAAGTACTTGGTTTAAGGACCATGGTATCCCTGTTCTTAAATGACCAGCAAACTCGCCTGACCGTAACTCCACAGAAAATCTATGGAGTATTGTGAAGAAGATGCGATACATCAGACCCAACAATTCAGAAGAGCTGAAGGCCACTATCAGAGCAACCTGGGCTATCATAACACCTGAGCAGTGACACAGACTGATGGACTCCATGCCACACCACATTGCTGCAGTAATCCAGGCAAAAAGAGCAACAACTAAGTATTGATGCTGTAAATGCTCATACTTTTCATGTTCATACTTTTAAGTTGGTCAACATTTCTAAAAATATATATATATTTTTTTTTTATTGGTCTTAAGTAATATTCTAATTTTCTGAGATATCGAATTTAGGGTTTTCATTAGTTGTCAGTTATAATCATCAACATTAGAAGAAATAAACATTTGAAATATATCAGTCTGTGTGTAATGAATGAATATATTATACAAGTTACACTTTTTGAAAGGAATTAATGAAATAAATCAACCTTTTCATGATACAGTATTCTAATTGTATGACCAGCACCAGTATGTCAATGAACAGTATAAATCCTGAGAAAAGACCAGTCATCAATTCAGTTTGTCACAACTTAAAGGTCCACTGACATGATTTTTTTGACTATTCATCAAATTGCTCAAAATGTATATATATTATCATTTAAATATGTTCGTTTTTGCAAACAAAATGATAAATCCCTTTAATTTTGCTTTAAAAGTGATTTTGAACTTCAAGCCGTGTTTAATCATGGGAAATCCGATTACACGCGGACGCACCATCTGTGACGTAGTATGAGGCAGAGGGCTCTGGTCTCTTTAATAGCGGACAATTTAAAACACGACAAATTTAGCAATCTATGTGAAGATTTGAGCTATTTGTCTTCATTTTGGGAAGCAGAAAATAGTTTGGATGATGAAACAAGAAACAACAGGATCTAATTTAGGTCTGATGCTGTATCAGACTTACCTTCATGTCATGCTTCATCATCAGACTCTTCAGAAGATGACTGAGCCTGCCCATAACAGTCACCAGCCAGACTGTCATGTCCAAGGTCACACTGTCATCCTACAGTCAGTCGATTTTCTGTAGTCGTCCGTTATCAGTTGAAGTCGCTTCTGTACATCTGCACGAGTTCTCCGTCTTATGGTGGAGTTGGTGACGGGTGTAGTCTTTCTATTCATCTAAAATAAAAAGTTCAGAAACAAGAAGTGAGTTGTGGAAAGAGGAACATTATTTTGTTCATATTATTACAGATTACATTACATTACATTATTATGTAATAGTGTTACACACATACCCTGATGCATGCTCAATAATCCAGGTAGAAAAATCTAAAAAGGCTAAGTCTGGTCCTCTGGACATTCAAAAAAAAAAAAAGAAACTGTCCAGATGACCTGACTGAGAATTATTGGCTTTGGTACCTGGATTATTGAGCATGAACTTTCTTGCCATAAAATTCTCAACTGTGTCAATATTAAGGTCGCGGGTTCGCGCCCCGGCCACTACCCAGCTTGGGGTGTCTATGAGTGCACACCTATTTCTCCAGCTCCCCGGGCGCTTTCGGGCTGCTCACTGCACCACCTGGTAGGTGGTTGGGTTAAATGCAGAGACGAATGTCGTCTGTGTATGGGAAACATACGCAGATGACAGGAATAGACATTATTATTATTATATTATTATTATTAATAGTTTTATCTTTAAACATCTTTAAAATTTACAGCATTGAAATTCATAGTTAATTAAATAAAACTTTTGGGTGTTGTTATTGATGAGAAGCTGACATGGAAATCTCATGTAAATCACTTAAGAATAAAAACAAAAGCAATTGCATTACTGTATAAAGTAAAATAGTTTTTGAATGACAAAGTTTTGTATATACAATCCCATGTATTGTATAATGTAATGATTGTTCATTTAATCTATTGTATTGAAGTTTGGGGAAAAGCATGCAAAACTATTACAAACCCTGTTTTTATTTTACAAAAAAAGAGCTATAAGAATTATTAAGAAGTGCTATGGTCATCCAACAAATATATTATTTAATTAATTGAAATTATTAAAAGTGTATGATTTTGTTGAACATAGTATTTTACAAGTCATGTATAAAACTCATAAAACTATTACCCCCAAATATTCAATTAAAATTTGTTGAAAAAAAAAAAAGAGTAAATATAACCTGAAGGGAATGTAAATGTGTAAATGTTACCTTCATTCAGAACTAGTCTGAAGGAGCCGTGTTGTAAATCAGGAAACAGGACTGTGAAGTTTACTTGATATCACCATAAGCATTTCTAAAACTATTTATATGTTTTAAAAGATGATTAAATTAAAGTTGTTGGGAATGTATAATGCAGGTGAAGGATACCTGTTTTTGTTTGTTTGTTTTTTCAGTTTGGAGATTGTTCAAGTGAAGGTTGTTGTTTGTTTGTTGTTTATTTTAATAAGGGGCAGATATTATAAGACTATTTTCTTCTTTCTGCAACTTTTCTTTCAGTGTTTTTTTTTCCTTTCTGATGAATTTGTTTTATTTTGAATAAATGAATTAACAAAACATGCAGCGCTGGGGCTGTTTGTTTCAGGGACACGTTGAATCAAACTTTATTTATTGTGCTTCATCTTCTGACTCTCATCATGTTCTATCGAGTGGAAACTTCAGATTAAACAAGTTGGATGTTCTCACGCTAGTTAGAACGACTCTGTGTCATGTTTTGAAGCATAAAGAAACCGAGTAGGACCACCTCGCTGCAGCAGAAACCTGCCTGAAGCAGCTACAAAACCAGTAATGTTGCAAAAATACGTATTTCAAGTAAACTAGTATTTCAGCCTGGCTGTATTGTTCTGCTGGCTGGTCAGCGCATGTTAACAGACATGCGACGCAAACGCGTGGATGCGGGGCCTTGTCTCTTTTGAAAAGACATCCAGCAGCAGGTTTTGTTCATTCAAGTGAACAGAGCTAACAGCTAGCAAATAAACAAACAGAACCGATTACCTTAAACTTCCAACTGAATGTCCAGTCGTCGTCCAGAGTCAGACCAGTCGACCGACGTCTTAGTTTTACGAGCGCTGACCAGTCCGACACAACAACAGCTTCTTGTCCAACAGTTGGAAAGGAAATGGCTACATTTGAACGAAGGGCGCGAAGCAAGAGGCGTTGATTGGTTGAATATGATCACATGCTACTTCCCCCAATAAACAAGAGTGGCGTTGATTGGTTCACATGCAACCTGACAAGCAAGAGTGGCGTTGATTGGTTGAGACGTACATGATCACGTTTTAACCCCAATCCAATCATAACGCATGAAGCTCACAAACAGAAAAATGGCAGAAAGCAAAGCAGCAACTTTTTTTTTTTTTTTTTTTCTGTTTCACGCCTGGAGTAACGCAGAATAAAATTGAATAATGATAGTAATAATG
>JBBPBX010055378.1:0-12142 GCA_038048925.1 Garcialebias charrua | reverse complement strand
ATATATATATATATATATATATATATAATATATATATATATATATATATGTGTTCCAAAAAACTGACAAAACGTTTAAAACAGAAGTACTAAAAATAAACCAGTGTGAAAATACTTTGTATAAAATTACCTTGGCCAAAAGTTTAAACAGAAGTATATAGTATACTTAAGAGTTTTAGTTTATTTTTAGTATAAGTCAAGTATTGTATAAAATAAACTTGGCTAAGTATACTTTTGATAAGTACCTAAAAAGTAAACTTGAAAGTATATTCTTATTTTTTTAGTTTAAAATTAGTATACTTTAAGGATACTTGCATATACTACTTTTTGGGCCGCCTAGAGGGCGGGACATGGAGCGTGTTTATGCTGGCCTTTGTCACTAGCTCCACCTGGAGAGCGTATCCGCCTACGGCGCGGAGCACGGATCCGTGTGGGGTCATGTTCCCAGAGCACAAGAGCACTTAAGGCTCACAGATCCGTGCCGGGTCCGTTATCCTGACAGTGTGGGGGGGTCGGTTATTTGGCATGCTGGGCGGATCTGCTCCGGATCTGCTCCGGACGCGCAAACCGCAGATCCGCGGCGCGGATCTTAACAGGTAAGAATGCGGATCCGCGACGGACTTAAAGTATACCACTAGTATACTTTTTCATGTACTCCCAATGCACTTATTTACTTCTAGTTTACAGTTTAGTTTATCATTTAAGTTACATTTTTGAATTTCTAAAACTAATACCATGTTGTCATTGTAATTGTTAGGTTACACTTGTAAGTTTGCTTAACAATACTTGCACAATACTATTTATATGCTAAAAATTATTTTCTAAAGTATTCTGAAAGATGTGTTTACAAAGTCATAAAACAAGGCCTTGAGAACTTCAATATTTTTATATAAAATTAAGGTGCAGCTCAAAAACAGTTTACAAAACAGTCTACAAAACAGCAGCGTTTAAAATGAATCCCTTCCAAGTTTTAAAAATTGAAAGGAAAAGGTGCACATTTGCATTTCAAGGTGTAAACATAAAGTCCAGAACACAATGTAAAAATGTGTGCATTTGCTTAAACAAAGCAAAAATAGTGTCTCCAACTGGAAACTGAAGTCTTTCCTTTTCAGAAGGCATCTTCACATCTTTGGGGGGGATAAGAAAAAAAAAACTTCACCGGTAGTTGTTTATGTTGCTTTTTTTCTTCTTCTTATGACTCTTCGCACATCTTGCATGGTGGTGTCAGGGAACTTTGCCTTGGTGTAGACTGAAAAAAAAAAAAACAGAAATTACTCCAATGTTATACCATTCTATCATCAGTGTAATTACTCTCACATCAAACATATCCTTAAAATATGTCTCTAGGTTTCACGAGTGATAAACAATAAATTATTAAAGGGAACCACAATTACTTTTAACATTTGACTTTACCATACCATACCATTTTATTTGCAAAGCACTTTACACAGGAACAAGTCCACACCAAAGTGCTGGACAAACAAACAAACAACAGACAACACACACAGTGAAGTACAACACAAAAGACATGAAAACATTGCAGATCATAAATAAAACGATCAAATACAAATCAGCTGGTGTTGAAAGCAACAGAATAGTAGCGAGTCTTTAACCGGGATTTGAAAACTGCGAGGGAGGGGGCCTGTCTGACAGGTAGTGGTAACTCGTTCCAGAGTCTTGGTCCTGCTACAGAGAAGGTCCTGTCACCTCTGCGCTTCAAGCGAGTTACTGGAACTCTTAAAAGTACCTGGTCCTCTGACCTCAAAGCCCGTGGTGGGACATATGGGTGTATCAAATCCGATAGGCGGGGGCGAGGCTGTTCAGTGATTTGTAGACGTACAGGAGAATTTATTTGATCAACTTTTATTTTAACTGTAAAAATACTGTAGGGTGGTTTAGTTTTGTAAATTTTTAAAATATATTTTAATGTGTTAAAATATACACATGTTAAAATATACTTTAAAAATTTACAAAACTAAACACCCTACAGTATTTTTACAGTCATTATTTTACAGTTAAAATAAAATTTTATCAATTAAAGTTTAATGTTAAAAGTAATTGTGGTTCCCTTAAAAAAAAATGCAAGTTATGCTCCCAGATATTTTGATAACAACTACGAATAATAACCTGCATTTAACTTTGATAGAGCACATAACCAAATCCAATCCATATGGTATCAGTGAATGGCATTTTTAGGTGATTGTATCAGAATCTGCATCATAAACCATGAACGGAGCATGGAACATTACAGTAATTTGTTCATAAAACGTGAAAAACATTAGGAATGTATTTTATTTAGAATGAGTTTTGTCCTACATTATCTACACTCACCAAGTACAGGTAGTCCCTGACTTACGAGCGAGTTCCGTCCCTAGGGGGCGCTCATATGTCAAAAATTCGTAAGTAGGATCACATAGTAAAAAAAAAAAAAAAAATTAATTTTTTAAATAAATGAATACATGTACAGTACTGGACAGTCACCAAGCACTTAGCCTATCCTAACACAGTTTTTAAAGATGAAGGAATAAGTTGAATTGTCTCCCTTTCACATAAAGGGAGCAAGCTCCCTATGGAGCCTGCAGGGAGGAGGGAGACAATTCAACTGACTCCTTCATCTTTAAAAACTGTGTTAGGATAGGCTAAGTGCTTGGTGACTGTACAGTACTGTACATTTATCTATTTATTAAAAAACAGTATAAACAGTATTTTTATTTTTTTATTGTTTTTTATTTATAAATCGGAATGGCCAATAATATAGTAGGAACTACCAGAATTTATAAATCGGAATGGCCAATAATAGTAGGAACTACCAGCCTGTAGCCATTAAGAAGGTGGGTCAGACCCCACCTCCCCTATATAATGGGCACTTCCTATTTGGAAGTTAGTTTTTGGAGGAGAACTACTTGCAACTGTTTCTCTTCCCTGGAAAAGCTGGAGACGTCCGGTCATATGTCAACTCGACCCACGTCTCAGCTGAGAGTCGCGGCAAAGCCTTGCTGTGCCTCAACACTCATTTCTGAAAGAGTTTGTTTTCTGAAGTTTATTTTGAAAGTTCAGCCAGTAGCTGGCTCTGCTCCTGCCGGGAGAAGCGGTTCTTCTCACTCGTCTGAATCAGCTCACACGCGCGGAGGTCGTCTGGACGTGAACGGGACAACACAGTCCTTTAATGTCCACAAACTTCAACTCTTATCTCCAAGACGTATCGTCAACAGGTAACGAGGCGTTGATTGTGTCCTGAACGTGTGGGAAGCCCAGCTGAACCGTATGGGAAGGTGCCACTCTGGGTGTTTCAAATAATTAATTTCAGTTAACTTAGCTTTCATCTTCTTCCTCCTATTTCTTCTTCTCATAAGTATTTAATATGTTTGTTTTCATCATGGTAAACTTTAAGTAATGTGCCAACAGAAAGGTCCAACTGTCTGTTTGTTTTAATTTGAATTCTTGTCAACGTAGTTATTAAATCAGAGCTAATATCGATACAAATGTTTATGTAATTTTTGTGATAGTTTCAATAAAAGGTCTATTTTTTGGTAGACCAATATAAATTGAAGTCTAAGCGTGAAATTACATTTACTGGCTAATCACATCGTTAGATTTGTTGATTTAATCTGAAAAAGTTGAGACCCCGCACTTTGGTGGCAGTTTGTGCAGATAAAATCTGCTCATACCTGCACGTCTAAACTATAGGTAAGTCAGTAAACTGACTAATAACTCCTATATTGTTACATATTGGTGGCCCGCGTACTGGTCTTCTGAAAGATTAAATTGATAAGTTGTTTTTGTAGCTTATTTTTGTTACGGTGTTGTTGGCATTAGTTTTGCATCCTGGTTTTGGTCTTATAAGAATAGTTCTGGCTGGTGGAGTGTCCGGGAGTTGCTGATCGTGGCATTGTCTGGATTATTTTGCCGATAGAATTATTTTGTATTTCACATTTCAACGTCTGTTTGAAGCTGCTGAGTGATAAATGTTTTGTCTGTGCTTGTGAGACGTTTCATTACGTGTCGCACGCTGCATGCATTGTTCATTTTGTGACCGCCGTGTCACCACTGTTTCATTCTATTACATCTGCGATTTATTGTTGAAGGTCTGTTTCACACATTTGCTGCTCCATTTTACCTAATCTGTCACAACGTGTTGTTAGCCGAGGTTCGGGAAAACCCACTCCGCTCGGACCGGATGTATTCCGGTTCCGTTTGACGTAAAGTCCGCTGTTGTACACAGTTAGTGTGCTGCCTTCTTTGGAAGGCGGGGGAGTTAGCCTGGTTGTGTTTTAGCTCATTGACGGTATTTTCTGCGGTGTAAAAATACGTTTATTTTGTGAAGGAAGAGTCTAGAACCTTGGGTCGAGCCATAGATATAATAAACACTAGATAAGCTGAGGCGGAGTCTCCGGCGTCGTCACGTGGCAGCCATCTTGCGACAGACAGCAACATTAGCTGCAGCTGTTGAAACTGAATGGAGGTGAGGGGTTTACACAAACAAAAATACTCTTAACTCGCTGTAATCTTGACGGATTTACAAACGGTTTATCTTTTTAAAAACGTTATTAACGTGGCTATGATTTCTTTGGTAGTCAGACAGCACTTTTGTCTTTTTTAAAACGTTTTATTCATGTTTTGGGTGTCACACTCATCGAGAATCTAGAATCTGTTTTTATTACACCAATAACTATTTTATTACAAACTACTGTAAATGACTATCTTGATCATGATTGTATTTATTAGCATACTATTAACAAGAGCCTTTGATTAAGGGCTAGCTAGTACAGTATTCCAAATATTTCCCCAGCATTCTTAGATCACTAGGAGCTCTTTGTTTTTAACTGAACTAAAGCTGCACATGATTTCCAAGCGGTTTGGTATGTTCAACACTAATTACTGCTTTGTGTTTTACAGAAATACTCTTTGACAAGATGCCTGACTTTTGTGCAGCCTATGGATGCTCCAATAGGCGTAACATCAAAACAAGAAACCTTGGGATCACATTTCACAAGTAAGACTCTGTGACAGTATTATTACTTTAATTAGAATAATCATAGTTATATTTTGGATCAGTGCACATTATTGGTCATGCTACACACCAAAATGTGAGATAATATTATTGACATAATATTATACATAATATATATTTACATAATAATGACATAATATATATTTACAGCACTTTGGTTGACCTTGTTGTTGTTTTAAGTGCTCTATAAATAAAATGGTATGGTATGGTATACGGCTTGTAAAAGTATCTTTATATAAATTATGATGTATGATTTAGTGTTTCTTTTGGACACAATTTTTAATAGCTGTTTTATTGTACCAAAAGTAAATGCAAGCACACCAAAAGTATGATATATGTGTATAATTGTCATTACTATAATTCAAAGGTAAAGAAAGGAAGTGTGGAAAATAATGACCATCTTCTTCATGTTTTTAAGGTTTCCCAAAACCAGAGAGAGGAGGCGGCAGTGGGAAGTTGCCCTGAGAAGAGAGGGTTTTGTTGCCCTGGACAGGACACTGCTCTGCAGTGATCACTTCAGTTCTGAGGACTTCGATCGGACAGGGCAGACTGTTAGATTAAAAGATAGTGTTGTTCCAACACTTTTCAATTTTCCATCGCATCTTCAAAAGGTATGTATCATCGACCTACAAGATTTCAAGATGTATAAGATTGATATGTCTATAAACTACTGTATATATAAATATGTGGTTAAATGTCACAGTTTAGTATTTCTTTCTGCAAATTTAGCAATAAACAATGTGTTGTTCTTTACATAGCACATTTTAGACACTCTACTTTTGTTTATTTTAGCTTGTAAAAACAAGAGGCTCAAACACCTCTAGAAGAATAGAAGACAACCTGGCAATGGACCTGTCTCAGGATAAAGCTCAGTCTGATGTTGTGAGTATTAATTGATTCACACAATTGATAAGTGAATAATTATTTTTTTTTAAACTGTTAAATTCCACATTAATATTATTTATATATTTGTATATTTTTGCAAAGCAACTGGAAGCCACTGCAAAGAGGCGAAAGTGCTGCAAGCGGCAGGCCACTGACCACCCGTATTCACTGCCTCCTTGCCCCAAGGCTATATATGCCAAACTTAATGAAGCCTCAGCTAGAGTGAGGAAATTGCAGAGGGAGAAATCGAATGCCTTGGCAAGAGAAAGGAGGGCCAAGAAAAGCATGCTGTCTCTTCTAGAGGAACTGAAGGAGAAAAATCTCATCAATGAAGAGCTAAAAGACAAGCTTGAATGCTACTCGGGTAAATTAAAAATATTACATTGAATACATAGTATATAGGGTATTTTATGTTCTTTGGTGAAATGACACCCACTAAATCACTCTTAACTGTTTTTCAGATCTTCCAGTTCAACTGTTGTCGAGGCAGGGCAGCAAGTACACCAAGGCCCAGAGAGAGTTTGCCCTTACGCTCCATTTGCATGGGCCAAAGGCATATCACTATCTGAGAGACACTCTGCATATTTGCCTCCCACATCCGAGATCATTGCAAAGGTATTCTTCATTATGTTTGACTGTAAACTAAATCACTTGGAGAAACTTAAGCGCTACATATTGTGTTACCATGAATTGTAGAACTTGCTGAAAAAGGCTTACATTTTTAACTTTTTAGTGCAATGGCATCTATTTTTGGGATGCCAAGTGTTTTCAGTAGGGATGCTTAGTGTTTAAATGATTGTATGGTTAAATTTTTACTTTTTTATTTTACTAAGGTGGCTGAGCTCTGTTGATGCCAAACCTGGTCTAAATAAAATGATGTTGGACATGCTGGAGCAACGTCGCAAAGCAGATGAGGCCAAATACGGATGTGTCTCTTTGATGCTGGATGCCATGGCCATCAAAAAGCATGTTCAATATGATCCTCAGACACAAACAATGTCTGGATTTGTGGACATGGGAGATCGGATAAATGAAGCTGACATTGCCTCTGAGGCTCTGGTGTTCATGGTGGTTGGGCTTCAAGGTTATTGGAAAGCTCCGATTGCATATTATCTGACCAAGTCCCTAACACCAGAGACACAGAAAGTGTTGGTAGAGCATGCATTAGAAGAGCTTCATCATCGCCAGATATTTAAGGATGCCCAATGTGCCTTACTGCATATGCCATTCTATAACAACATGAACTACTACCTCATGCATATACTGTGTACATTAACTGATATGCTGCTTTGCCACTTTGCAAATGTCAATGCTAGAACCTTTAGTTTATTTTATAGTTATACTTTTTATACTTTTTTACTTTTTGTACTAGTATGCAAAAACTCAGAACAGTATTATGTTCATTAAATGTTTAGTGCTTTAGTTTTTAGAGTTGGTGTAAATTTTCATACTCTTATACCACTATGCAAAAACTCAGGACAGTGTTAAAGTTTTACTATTTTATGCTTATGTCTATTATTATATGTTTCAGTGTTTTAATGTTTAAATAGTTACTGTTGCACCGAGGGAGTGAGAGTCTTGTCACACTATCAGATGTCACACTATCAGATGTTTATTTTTGTTTATTTGTTTGTTTATTTATATTTCTCAATTATTAAATCTTTTCATGTATCTAAAAAGAATAAACTACACATATTGACCAAGGTTGGTGTAATAATGTATTTAATATTACATAATATTTAAATGTGTAGGGAAAAAAATTGGCATAAATTAATTTCATATCACCAATAATAATACTATTTATGATGAAATAGTATTAAATATTTATTAGCATTGTAACATATGTCAGTTAATTTCGCTGGAAATAAACATGTATTTAGAAATAGATGTAAATATAATCTTATTGTGTATACTGCTAGTGCAATACAGTGTCTACATAACGTTATTTTCATGTGAACGTCCATCTTAAGTATACCATATTATAACAACATCTCTCACATTTATAACAAACCAAACCGTTTTAAAATCGGATGGAAATTAAGCAAGTTATGGTTATTTTAATAGTGAATGCACCATTCACATTCATGTTAAGAGTGGGCGTTCTGTCTGTCCCAAGATGGCCGCCGTCTGACGATGTCGGTCTCCATTGGCCAACAGCGGGGCTGTCTTAACAACAGGAACGTGGGTTACTGAACCAGTAATCTTAAAACTGTCATCTGAACAATCCTAGCTTCACCCTATGGTGAGGTTTTTCTGCTTTCTTCATGGACCTGACACAGAGCCCTGACAACAGCTTCACAGCTGTGTCCTGATTTTTGCATGAAACTGAGAAGAGCAGCATGTATGTAGAATGATCACAAAATATGAGCCATTTTGTTTAAGTGTGGAAAATCTGTTTCTATAACGTGAGTACACAAAAAAAAGATCGCGTTGCTAATAGGCTAACGTTAGCCGCTAACAGGTAGCAACAACACAACGCGATCAAACTAACGTTACTTACCCTCGTAGTTGTGCAGAAAACTTGAGACATGCAATTTAAATCCCTTGTTACGTTTGCTTGTCGGAGCAGAGGACCAGGAATCAACGATAAGATGAACATTGTCTTGGGCAGCTCTTGTAAACATTCAGACAGCACTATTTTCAATGAGACCGGGGCTAGACCGGAAGCTGGAAATAACCTTTCCGGTCAATGCGCAAGTGATTTACGGCACTTGTGCACAGAGCCTATCACAGTCGCTGTGATAAACTCACTTCCAGCGCTGTGACCCCTGCTGGTTACATTAGAAGACGCAGTCTTCCTGTAATGTGTACATGGTAACTGTTCCTGTTTTAAACGGGAAACATTTTGAGAATATTGTACTCACAGCACACTTTAATTTGATTTTCACATATAATCAAATGTTGATGGCAGAACAGTTACACAGATTTAATACAGACATGTCTGTTGTTGATAAAATTTGACACTTTTATCATTGATTCTGTGCAAAACAAACTGTCTGTTTTTATTTTTATTTTAAACTGCAAGTTTAAAATATCACACATGAGGCTTCTTTTGTTTTGATTTTCACAAAAATCTCACAACGACAGCCGTTTTTGTTTGACCTTGTCACAGGTCGACAAATTACTAAACATCACTGACTTATTTCATTTAACATCTTGGATGTTTTCTGAGCAGCTCATACACTTTGCATATTTGCAAGCTGCGATATGAGACCCACTTTATTTGATTTTTCACAGAACATCAGTACACAGATGGACGTTCAAACAGGTGAACCACCTGAGGGGGGCTCCTCTCCTATCTATCCTAGATGGATGGATGGGGGCCTTGGGATTCCTGCCCGTGCTCCCCGCATTTTGGGGGAATCTGCCTCTTCGTATGCTAATTACTTAGCTGCTAAGAACGTCCGTCAGGATAAGTGGGAAAATCCCCTGTCATTCTACGACAGGCTAATCTCGGTCTACTCCGGGGGCAAACCTGTTCCTGGATTAGAGGAAAAAGTGGAGTTTAAACGTCTTTTCATTATGAATCTTATGCCTTTTCAAATGAAATGTGTTCATTTCAAGGTTGATTGCAAAAAAGATTCCATGGAAGTGATAAGACAATATGCTGCGTCAGTTTTTGAGGCCGAAATACAACCTAGGATACCATCAGAGGGTTGTACAGGTCAAAAGGTCACATCCCACTCGCAGGAAGTAGTAGAGGTTCCCTCTCCTTCAAAGTGCGAGAGGTCACAGGTTTTTCATAATAACATACATCAGCATGGTGCTACGAGCTGTAGGAGTTCTGAACCCCCTGCCCCTCAGGTTGAAAACCTTGAGAGGAGCAGAGAACCACACAAGGTAGGTGTTCGCCCTCCAGATGAACCCAGATGGTCCGGATCGAACCAAAAGAGTTCTCTCATGGATCTCACTGTGGGTGAACTTCGAGAGATGTTGATGTCTGGGTACCGTGACCCTTTGAAAAGTGGTCTGTCCCGACATGTGCCCCCGAGAAGCGGCCCTCCTGCCCCTGCCCCGCTCGAGACATGCAATGAGTCACACATGCTCCAGATTATGGAAGCGGCGCCTCCGCGCGAGGACGTGACTGAGGATGTGGTTTGTTTGTCAAATGATTTGAATGTTACAGTTACACTCGTGACTTCCTCATGTCTGTCAGTGGATCTGGAATGTCTGGAATGTTCCGCCCCCACTACATGTCCTGTGGCAGACGCTGCGAAGTTCTGTGATTATATGATAATATAATGTCCTAAAAAATATAATAAAACCATGAATCACTCGTCCAACAACACAAAAACACCCTGAGATCAGCAGAGCTTCACCAGCCACTTTGGACATGATTTAATTTGCTCGTGAGTCGTGACAAATCAATTTCCTCATTCCTGTGAGTGAAGGATGAAGCAATCACTTGACTTTTGGAGAAAAAAAAAAAGTCCAACTCTGGGATGAAGAAGGGATATTTAATACATTTGTGTCACATACAAATTAGTCCTGCATCGCTTTGCAATCCTTTGAATGAGAATGTGTGCGGCGCTGAGGCTGGGACAGGCGGGGGCGTGGGTTGGGAATGACAGCAACTCTGTTTTTATTGGCTGGTCATTTTCTGGGTCACTCTGTGTTTTTAGTGTTTTTATCCACCTTATTCCAAGCCCCCATGATGCCTTGCGCGAATTATGTGAACGACTTCCGCCGAAAGTCAGAACCGGCACTTTTTTTACATGCTAGCAACGCGCTAACTGGTTTTCGTCAGAGGTTTTCGGTCATAAAATATGTGGGAACACAAACGATCACAACTCAAATGTGGAAATATTGTTTTACCGCTACCTATAGCTATTGAGGGGTGGGAGGACGACTTGAAGAAGTGGCCGAAAATAACGTACACTAGCATGTTTAGCTACTAGCATACTTAGCTACTTTGTTGACTCTGTTGCTTCAGATGGCGAAGCGATGAGCAATCTGAAGCTCTGAAGCTTATTAGTATCTTCACAGTAACAAGGTTGGTCCTGTTATGTTAAGAGAGCTGGGACACTTTCTTATTTACCTTAAGATAACACAGAGTCCAGTCTAAGCATTAAAAATCCACATCTCCAGGTCCAGCTAACAATGATGTTGCTTTGGACTTTTGAGCTGCAAGATGTTTATCTGGACACCAACTGAGCACCTGGAGCTTGACATTTCTTTTGACAAATACTTTACTGATTCACAAATGAAGCACCTTGAGAACTTTTAATAAAATACAGTAAATGAAAACAAATAATGAAATAGACAGGAAACTATCTTTAAAAACTTGATAATGAAAAAAGTGACATTTAGATAGAAACAAACAGTAGTTTATTTAATTGCAAAGAAAATTCATCTCTGCCCAAAATACCTGGATCTCTAAAAAATACAATAAACGAAAACAAATAATGAAATAGACAGGGAACGTATTTAAAAACCTGATAATGAAAAAAGTGACATTTAGATAGAAACAGTAGTTTAGTCCAAAATTAACTGATATAGTGCACACAAAAAAACTAACCTTGTAAGAAGGTTAACAGTCAACTATTGTACATAACAAATGAACCATTTTAGCAAATACTTTTCTAATGTAATATAGTTAACATTGCATCCTTTAAAAAAACATGTTAAGAGTTGTGTTACGTTTACAGCAAGTACCGTACACCAGTACTGTACATGTTTGAGAAAAATGTTTACATTTACCGGTAATGCCTTCTCACTTCTCACTTGAAATAAGCTGGCATCCTTTGCGTGTGAATGCTGGAACGATTACATTGACACCATAGCTCTTGCAGCAGGTCCCTCACTGTGAAACCACGATCACCCATCACCTCATCTCCAGCACGCAGATAGTCCAGAAACCCAGAGTTCTGTGTTATATACCTGTCACTGCATTTACCACCATAAGCATCTGGATTATTCCAGAGGGAGAAACAGCCAATAAATATTTCACAGTGTTATTTGCATGTATGATTCACTTCTGGAGTCCAAGTTTTTAGCTTTCTGCAAAACATGTTGCTTTAATTGTTTCACTTGGCAACCATAGAATAAGGTTGTTGGTTTGTTCTGACATTATGTCAATCCACATTCCAACAGTCATGCTGCATGTGGTGTTGAGCAGCTCCACACTCTCATCAAGCCCATCTGAAAGTAAAAGTACAGTATACAAGCATTAGGGTTCATTTATGAACACACACACCTATATATATATATATATATATATATATATATATATATATATATATATATA
>JBBPBX010055377.1:3862-23122 GCA_038048925.1 Garcialebias charrua | reverse complement strand
GTCCCACAGGCCAAAAAGGCCCAATAGGACTCCTTCTTCAGCTTGACAGCATCCCTCACCGCCGGTGTCCACCACCGGGTTCGAGGGTTGCCACCACGACAGGCACCAACAACCTTGCGGCCACAACTCCGATAAGCTACCTCGACAATAGAGGCGCGGAACATGGCCCACTCGGGCTCAATGTCCCCCGCCTCCCTCGGAACGTGTTCAAAGCTCTCCCGGAGGTGGGAGTTAAAGCTCCGTCTTACGGGAGACTCTGCCAGACGTTCCCAGCAGACCCTCACAATACGTTTGGGTCTGCCAGGTCTGACCGGCATCCTCCCCCACCATCGGAGCCAACTCATCACCAGGTAGTGGTCAGTTGACAGCTCCGCCCCTCTCTTCACCCGAGTGTCCAAGACATGCGGCCGCAGATCAGATGAGACGACAACAAAGTCGATCATCGAGCTGCGACCTAGGGTGTCCTGGTGCCAAGAGCACATATGGACACCCTTATGCCTGAACATGGTGTTCGTTATGGACAATCCATGACGAGCACAGAAGTCCAACAACAGAACACCACTCGGGTTCAGATCAGGGGGGCCGTTCCTCCCAACCACACCCCTCCAGGTCTCACTGTCATTGCCCACGTGAGCGTTGAAGTCCCCCAGCAGAACAAGGGAGTCCCCAGGAGGCGCACCCTCCAATACCCCCTCCAAGGACTCCAAAAAGGGTGGGTAATCTGCGCTGCCGTTTGGCGCATAGGCACAAACAACAGTCAGAGCCCGTCCCCCCACACGTAGGCGAAGGGAGGCTACCCTCTCGTTCACCGGGGTGAACCCCAACGTACAGGCACCAAGATGGGGGGCAACAAGTATGCCCACTCCTGCTCGGCGCCTCTCACCAGGGGCAACTCCAGAGTGGAAGAGTGTCCAACCCCTCTCAAGGAAACTGGTTCCAGAGCCAGAGCCATGCGTTGAGGTGAGTCCGACTATTTCTAGCCGGAACCTCTCAACCTCACACACTAGCTCAGGCTCCTTCCCCACCAGAGAGGTGACATTCCATGTCCCAATGGCCAGCTTCTGTAGCCGAGGATCAGACCGCCAGGGTCCCCGCCCTCGGCCACCACCCATTCCACAATGCACCCGACCCCTTTGGCCCCTCCCACAGGTGGTGAGCCCATGGGAAGGGGGACCCACGTCTCCTCTTCGGGCTGTGCCCGGCCGAGCTCCATGGGTAAAAGCCCGGCCACCAGGCGCTCGCCAACGTGCCCCTCCTCCGGGCCTGGCTCCAGAGTGGGGCCCCGGTGACCCGCGTCCGGGCGAGGGAACATTGTTTCCAGTGATTTGACTCATCATAAGGGGTCTTTGGGCTGCACTTTGTCTGGTCCCTCACCTAGGACCTGTCTGCCTTGGGTGACCCTACTAGGGGCATGAAGCCCCTGACAGCATAGCTCCTAGGATCATTGGGACACTCAAACCCCTCCACCACGGTAAGTTGGCAGCCCAGGGAGGGGACCATACCATACCATTTTATTTATAGAGCACTTAAAACAGCAACAAGGCCAACCAAAGTGCTGTACAAACAAACAACAGGCAACACATAAGCAACATACAAAATTAAGTACAAAAAAAGACATAAAATCATCACAGATAATAAATATAACGACCACACACAGATCATCTGGTGTTGAAAGCAACGTCATAGTAGTGAGTCTTTAAATGGGATTTGAAAACCGAGAGGGAGGGGTTCAGTCTGATGGACAGAGGTAACTCATTCCAAAGTCTTGGTCCTGCTACAGAGAAGGCCCTGTCACCTCTGCACTTAAGACGAGATCCTGGAACTGTGAGAAGTAACTGGTCCGCTGATCTCAGAGCACGTGGTGGCACATACGGGTGTAGCAAATCAGAGAGATGGGGGCGGTGAGATTGTTCAGTGATTTGTAGACATACAGGAGAATTTTGAACTGGATTCGAAGATGAACCGACAGCGAGTGCAGGGAGGCGAAGACTGGTGTAATGTGCTCTCTTTTGTCTGTATTGGTTAAAAATCATGCTGCTGCGTTCTGGACCAGTTGTAGTCGTGCCATGGTCGGCTGACTGATACCAAACTGGTGTGAATTGCAGTAATCAAGCCTAGATGTAATAAATGCATGTATTATGCTGGTGAAGATTCTCAGTCGTCCAGGACATGATAAAATCAAAAAAGGCGTTCAATACAGGATCAACTGGACTTTATTTGTTGCAGAAAACGTTTCGACTTCTGTCCAGAAGTCTTTTTCATTTCTGAATGAATGGAAGCTGTGAGAACGAGAAGTTTTATACCGGCTGACCAGCCACGCACCAACATATGAAATTGGAAGCTGAAATAACACCACAAAATACCTAACATGCCCATTCTATTTAAATTGACAAAACAACACATCACGGCTTAATGCATGTATTACTTTCTCCAGGTTATTTTTGGATAATAAGGGTTTCAGCTTAGACAGTCACCTCAGCTGGAAAAAACAGGATTAATGATCAAGTTTACATGACTGTTGAGTTTCATGGAAGGATCCATTATCCCTCCCAGATTTGTGACTTTTTGTTTTTCTGACAGGGCTAGAGCCTGTTTGCTTTCCTAGATCAGCGAGGTAGTCACAAGGTGCATGACACGCCCTCACTGCAGCCCACCTGCTAACAGGGTCTATTAATAAACTCACTCTTCTTGACAAGCCGAAAGGTCAATGCAGTGGTTCGTGATCGTATCGTTGGGAGGGAACAACATGGCTTCAGGTGGTCTGTGGCGGCGGTCGTGGGTCAGTGGTCAGTTGTCCGGTTGTACTAGGGTGGTTTCGGGGCGGGTGCCGGGGGCTTGGGGTTCTGGGGGTGTGTCGTCCCCGGGCTTGGGCCTTATGGGAGTGGGGGATCTTGGGCTCTGGCAGGCGGGTCGCGGGCTTTGGGCTGGCTTGCGCTCTGGTGCCCGGCTCTGGTTGGGGGGCCCTGGGCTTGCTGGTGGGTTGGGGGTTCATGGGCTGGGGGGATGGGTTTATGGGGGCGTGACTAGTGGCCCATGGGAGGGGACAGGTTGACCCAGCCTGGATGTCTAGTGTGTTATGTGTTCTGAGAGTTGTTAGTATGAAGGGTGGGTGTAGTATTTCTTCTGGGGTGGGGACTGGGTAGATGTCCTTGATTATGGTCTGGGACTATGCATGGCCGGTTGGCTGGCCCTTTCCTGGGGTGGGGGCACGCTCCCAGTGCTTCCTGACTCTGTCGGCGGTTAGGCGGGCGCTCTTGGCTGTGTCGTCCATGTGGGATTTTGCGTCTTCTTGGACGGTGGGCTGACTACGGTTAGTAGGGGCTCTGGCGGTCCTGGTGGGTGTGGGTTGTTGGTCCTGCTGCTGGCAGCACTTGTGGCCCTGTCCCTCTCGGGTCTGTAGTGGAGAAGTGTTTTGACCTCGCTCCTTGGGTGGACCTTGGTGAGCTTGGTGGGGGGGTATGTTGGGTCAGCGGGGGAGCTGACTCACTGCGGGAGCATTGTTCCTGCAGTTATTTTTCTCCCCATCCCTCACCGCACCTCAGTCCTCTTCATTTCAAAGTTAATACATGTAGAGATTTTTAAGCTCGGGGGTACTGCAACATTTTTACATCTCTGTTGTCGAGAACCACCTGGAACTCAATTTTATTATACACCTTAGACATTCCCTCATAAACATCCTCATAACATTCACATATAGGAACTTGGGGTAGGCACTTTAGTTATAGGTGGCAGGATGATAACGCTCTCGCCTCATGTGCCTGTGCCTACTCACAATGTAGCATTTAGACCAAGGGTGTCAAATATCCGGCCCGCGGGCCGCATCCAGCCCACCAGGGGGGTTTAGTCGGCCCGCGGATAAATCTGAATTATTTAAAAAAAGAATAAACGCTATTTTCTTAAAAATATGCAGTTCCTATGTTGTCCGGTAGAGGCGCTGTGTTTTAGTCAGTTCCTATGTTGTCCTACTCAAACCGGGTGCCTCTAGGACCCAGGGGGGCTGTGTTTTAGTATGGGAGACGCAGCAGATTAGATAGTAAGCGGAGACTCTGCTCATATTCCCTGTCTTCGTGTGCGCAGCAAGCGTTCCTCCTGATGTGAAACAGTACAAAAACAAGATTTCAGGGTTGCTGAGGGGGTTTGAGAAACGATTTCAGGTCTTTAGAAGAATAGAATATATCTTTATTGACAGGGCACAATACAACATGATTGAAATTACGCACACGTCTTAAAAGATGGGCCGAGTGCACGAAGCCGCAGTCGTGTCGGCACAGCCACAAAGGCGAACTCGAGACAGAATTTGCAGTTTTTCTCTCACCATCAGAGCTTCTGATGTGCCTGTTGACTGCAACGCTCATTTTATGTGTTCACAATTGCTTCCTAGATGTGGAAAATGGATTTAAAATTCATTCATTTCTAAATTTTGATGGGTTTGATGCATTTTTAACATGTAGGAAAGTGTTTTAACAAAACTGTTTTTTTTTTTATGTCCAGAGGACCAGACTTAGCTTTTTTAGATTTTTCTACCTGGATTATTGAGCATGCATCAGGGTATTTAACAAAACAGTTCATTGACTAAATGTTTTAAAATGTGCAATCATCACTGATCAGTTTTTTTAATGCACTTAAATGTTAAATAAACTGAGTAAAAGTGTAATAGGACAATTAATTTAATGTAAATATTTTTATAATTTATTTATTCTTTGCACTAATACAAAGAAAAAAGTGGACTTTTGGAATGAGTATACTGGTCTGGCCCCCTTGAGATCAGATTAAGCTGTATGCGGCCCCCAGATCAAAATGAGTTTGACACCCCTGATTTAGGAAGTAAGAGCTTGGATAAGAGTTGGGGTGGAGGGGAAACTGGCATCATGCCAGCCTTTGCTCTTTCTCTCTCCCTTTTTTTAATTGCACTTTACAACAACATACATCAACAGTTCATCTGGGGGCAGGGGTGTGTCTGTTCTTTTCTGGGTTCTCTGTCCGGCGCCTCTTGGACGTTCGCCGCCGGGGCAGGGGTCTACAGTACCAGGTCGACTGGGAGGGGTACGGGCCAGAGGAACGCTCTTGGGTTCCCAGGGCTCAGATCTTGGACCCCGGTCTGATTTCTTCTTTTTTTAAAGACCACCCTGAAAAGCGGTTCANGAGAGTGGATGCTGCTGAAGAGAAAATTAAAATGCTGTAGAACGCAGTCTACCGAATTGTCACGTGACAAACGCCGCTGTAACCTACGCCTGCGTGGTGTGAGTGAGGCTGAGGGTGAAGATGTGAGGAGAAAAGTGGTAGAAATCTGCGAGAACATAGCTCCAAGCCACAAAGAGAAGTTTGCTGAAGTGATAGACTGATCGCAGAAAAACTGCCTTGCGTTTAGTAATGTCTCTTAAGCCTCGAGCATTGACAGAAACAAATTTTAAAGTAGAAATGTTTAACAAACAAACAAACACACAAACAAACAAACACAAAAGTCAGAGCAGCGGTTAACTCTTAGATTGAATTAATCACAAACTTTGTGTTTTACTGGGATTCCTGAGATCTCTGTGTCATGACATGTTTTAATAGGGAGTAATTCACATTTAGATAAGTTAAGGTTGAGACCTGAGGCTGCAGAAAATTCACCAAGCAGCTCAACAGCACACTTTACTTGAGAGCAATCTTTTAGAAATAGAGTTGTGTCATCTGCCAGTTGGCTCAGACATATTTCTCTACCAGCAATCTGAATACCTTTTATGCAGCTGTTTTTAATGAAATGTGCTAAAATCTCCATAGGAAGAAGAAACAAAAATGGAGAAATTGGACAACCTTGTCTAATTCCACGCTCAACATTAAATCTGCCAGAGGTTCCATGAGCTAGTTTAATTGAGCTATTGCCTCCAGCATAAAGGGTGCGTACTGATTTCTTAAAGTGCTCACCAAAACCAAACAGATCCAAAGTTTTAAATAAAAAATCATGTTCCAGTGAGTCAAACGCTTTATGGAAGTCAAGAAAGAGAACAAAACTATTTTCTGATATTAAGTCTGCGTAGTCTAATAAATCTAAGATAAGCCTTATATTATCAATTATGTGTCTTCCCGCCATAAAACCATTTTGAGTTTCCCCAATAACATCATGAAGTACTTTTTTCAATTTATTTGCTAAGCATAATGCTAAAATTTTATAATCATTATTTAATAATGTGATGGGGCGCCAGTTATCTAAAACTAATACATCTTTTTGTGGTTTTGGGATGAGTGTAATTAAGCCTTGGCATAGAGTGGACGGTAATTGTTCTTTATCTATACTTTCTCTAAAAACATTCAGCAAAAAGGGAGCAAGTTCTTCCGTGAATAGTTTGTAAAATTCAGAAGTTAGCCCATCAGTACCTGGAGATTTATTTAATTTAAGTTTTTTAAAGTTTTTTTTTTTCATTCATTCAGTCATCCTCCCGGATGACTGAGCTTCTCACCCTATCTCTAAGGGAGAGTCCAGACACCCTGCGGAGAAAACTCATTTCAGCCGCTTGTATCCGAGATCTCGTTCTTTCGGTCACAACCCAAAGCTCATGACCATAGATGAGGGTGGGAACGTAGATCGATCGGTAAATTGAGAGCTTTGCCTTTCGACTCAGCTCTCTCTTCACCACGACAGACCGGTACAGCGCCCGCTTCACTGCGGATGCTGCACCTATCCGCCTATCGATCTCACGCTCCAGTTTTCCCTCATTCGTGAACAAGACCCCGAGATACTTAAACTCCTCCACTTGGGGCAGGACCTCCTCCCCGACCCGGAGAGGGCATGCTACCCTTTTCCGGCTCAAGACCATGGCCTCGGATTTGGAGGAACTGATCCTCATCCCGGCCGCATCACACTCGGCTGCAAACCGCTCCAGCGAAAGCTGTAGATCACGATCTGATGAAGCCAATAGGACCACATCATCTGCAAAAAACAGAGAAGCGATTCTAAGGCCACCAAAACGGATCCTCTCAACACCTTGGCTGCGCCTAGAAATTCTGTCCATAAAAGTTATGAACAGAATCGGTGACAAAGGGCAACCTTGGCGGAGTCCAACTCTCACTGGAAACGAGCCTGACTTACTGCCGGCAATGCGGACCAAGCTCTGACACCGGTCGTACAGGGACCTAACAGCCCATATCAATGGGCCTGGTACCCCATACTCCCGGAGTACCCCCCACAGAACCCCCCGAGGGACGCGGTCGAATGCCTTTTCCAAGTCCACAAAGCACATGTAAACTGGTTGGGCAAACTCCCACGCACCCTCCAGGACCCTGTTGAGGGTGTAGAGCTGGTCCAGTGTTCCACGACCAGCACGAAAACCACACTGTTCCTCCTGAATCCGAGGTTCGACTATCTGACGGACCCTCCTCTCCAGAACCCCTGAATAGACCTTTTTATATTTATATTGTTTAAAGACACGGTTTTCTTTATTGAATTATTGGGGGGGACAGATAGGAATAGACCTTACCAGGGAGGCTTAAGAGTGTGATCCCCCTATAGTTGGAACACACCATACGGTCCCCCTTTTTGAATAGGGGAACCACCACCCCAGTCTGCCAATCCAAGGGAACTGCCCCCGATGTCCACGCAATATTGCAGAGTCGCGTAAGCCAACACAACCCCACAACATCCAGAGCCCTAAGGAACTCAGGGCGAATCTCATCCACCCCCGGAGCCCTGCCACCGCTGAGCTTTTTAACCACCTCGGTGACCTCAGCACCAGAGATTGGAGAGCCCGACCCAAAGTCCCCAGGCTCCGCTTCCTCAGTGGAAGACGTGCCAGTAGGATTGAGGAGGTCTTCGAAGTATTCCGTCCACCGACTCACAACATCCCGAGTTGAGGTCAACAGCACGCCCTCCCCACCATAAATGGTGTTGGTTGCGTACCGCTTTCCCCCCCTGAGACGCCAGATGGTGGACCAGAATCACCTCGAAGCCGTACGAAAGTCATTCTCCATGGCCTCTCCGAACTCCTCCCACACCCGAGTTTTTGCCTCAGCAACCACCCGAGCCGCATGCTGCTTGGACTGTCGGTACCTATCTGCTGCTTCCGGGGTCCCACAGGCCAAAAAGGCCCAATAGGACTCCTTCTTCAGCATGACAGCATCCCTCACCGCCGGTGTCCACCACCGGGTTCGAGGGTTGCCACCACGACAGGCACCAACAACCTTGCGGCCACAACTCTGATAAGCTGCCTCGACAATAGAGGCGCGGAACATGGCCCACTCGGACTCAATGTCCCCCGCCTCCCTCGGAACGTGTTCAAAGCTCTCCCGGAGGTGGGAGTTAAAGCTCCGTCTTACGGGAGACTCTGCCAGACGTTCCCAGCAGACCCTCACAATACGTTTGGGTCTGCCAGGTCTGACCGGCATCCTCCCCCACCATCGGAGCCAACTCACCACCAGGTAGTGGTCAGTGGACAGCTCCGCCCCTCTCTTCACCCGAGTGTCCAGGACATGCGGCCGCAGATCAGATGAGACAACAACAAAGTCGATCATCGAACTGCGACCTAGGGTGTCCTGGTGCCAAGAGCACATATGTACACCCTTATGCCTGAACATGGTGTTCGTTATGGACAATCCATGACGAGCACAGAAGTCCAACAACAAAACACCACTCGGGTTCAGATCAGGGGGGCCGTTCCTCCCAACCACACCCCTCCAGGTCTCACTGTCATTGCCCACGTGAGCGTTGAAGTCCCCCAGTAGAACAAGGGAGTCCCCAGGAGGCGCACTCTCCAATACCCCCTCCAAGGACTCCAAAAAGGGTGGGTAATCTGCGCTGCCGTTTGGCGCATAGGCACAAACAACAGTCAGAGCCCGTCCCCCCACACGTAGGCGAAGGGAGGCTACCCTCTCGTTCACCGGGGTAAACCCCAACGTACAGGCACCAAGATGGGGGGCAACAAGTATGCCCACTCCTGCTCGGCGCCTCTCACCAGGGGCAACTCCAGAGTGGAAGAGTGTCCAACCCCTCTCAAGGAAACTGGTTCCAGAGCCAGAGCCATGCGTGGAGGTGAGTCCGACTATTTATTACAATTTTACCTATTTTTTTTCCGCATGTAGCATTTTTTTTGTCATCTGGGAGAAGTTTGTCATAATATGCACTTTGTTTAGAGCATTATGAAGGCAGATACAGCGATAACACCATAGACAAACACCAGAATTTTTTTCTGAGGACAGGAAACATGGAGGTCGACACGGGAACGCCTCTAACGCAGTGACGTAGGTTCCATAGCTCTATCTGTCATAGAAAACTTTTCAAACATAACCAAAATGAGGATTCTTCAGTGTTGATCAGGATTTGGTGACATTTCAAACATCCATCCATCTATTATCTTTTACCCACTTTTTCCATTTTGAGTCATGGGGGTCGCCGGTGCCCATGTCCAGCAATCCCACTGCGAGGGACGGGGTACACCTTAGACGGGTCGCAAATCCATCACAGGACCACATAGTGACAAACAACCATTCACTCTCTCACTCACACCTAGGGACAATTTAGAGTTACTAATCAACCTAACATGCATGTTTTTTGTCTGTGGGAGGAAACTGGAGTACCCGGAGGAAACCCATGCATGCACGGAGGGAACATGCAAACTCCACCCAGAAGGGCCCCCAGACCGGGATTTGAACCAGAGACTGTCACGATTTGGTTCCAGTGGAGGACGCAGACCCAAAATGCAGGCGAACAGGACTCAGAGACAAAGTGTAAAAATAATAAACACTTTAATGATCAAAACAATAAACTGACGGTGCAGTAAACTTACAAAAACAAGGGGAAAACGAGTAGTGGCTCCACCAGACTTCAGGGAGGTATGATTATGACCCGGCGAGGAACAAATGAAATGAGAGGGCTTTTATACTATGAGGGAGAGCAGGTTGGCAGGTGGCTGATGACAACAGGTGAAAGTGATTAAGGATGCAGACTGGAACTGAGGAGTGATTGAAAACAGAAAGAAACATGACAGGCGCAGAGCCTGACAGGCGCAGAGCATGACAGAACCCCCCCCTCAAGGGTGGCACCCGACACCCCCAAGAAGAGCCCCCCACAAGAACAAGGGCGGGCGGAGGGAGGCAACAGGCAGGACGGCGGGCCAACAACAGCCAGATCCGGGCGGCGCCCAGGAGGACGCCCATCACCAACAGCCAGATCCGGGGGACGCCCTGGAGGACGCCCATCATCATCAGCCAGATCCGGGGGTTGACCAGGAGGCCGCCCATCGCCATCAGCTGGTTCAGGAGGACGTCCAGGAGGTCGTCCATCGAGCGGCGATACGTCAGGCGGGCGACCAGAGTAACGCCCAGGCGGTGATACGTCAGGCGGGCGACCAGAGTAACGCCCAGCAACTGCAGGAACACCTTCGTCGGCCGGAACACCTTCGTCGGCCAGAACACCTTCGTCGGCCGGAAAACCTTTGTCGGCCGGAACACCTTCGTCGACCGGAACACCTTTGTCGGTCGGAACACCTTCGTCGGCCGGAACACCTTCATCGTCAGCCGGAACACCATCATCGTCGGCCAAAACATCATCATCGGCCGGAACACCGCCATCGTCGGTCGGAACCAAGACCCCGACAGCAGGGACTTGGTCGGCCGGTCCCGAGTCGTCGATGGCAGAACCACGATCGTCGTTGACCACCGAGACGACCCCAAGCATAGGGATGTCGAGCGGCGAGACGTCGTCTGCGTTGTCGAGCGGCGAGACGTCGTCTGCGTTGTCGAGCGGCGAGACGTCGTCTGCGTTGTTGAGCGGCGAGACGTCGTCTGCGTTGTCGAGCGGCGAGACGTCGTCTGCGTTGTCGAGCGGCGAGATGTCGTCTGCGTTGTCGAGCCCCCCGTCATCGAGATCCTTGTCGTGGGGACCCTCGTGGACGTCGAACGGCGAGACGTCCGCTTCGTTGAGACCCTCGTCATCAGGACCCCCGTCGTCGGGACCCCCGTCGTCGGGACCCCCATCGTCGGGACCCTCGTCGTCGGGACCCTCGTCGAGCGGCGAGACGTCTTCAGGACCCTCGTCGTCAGGACCCTCGAGACCCTCGTCTTTGTGAGGACCCTCGTCGAGCGGCGAGACGTCTTCAGGACCCTCGTCGTCAGGACCCTCGTCGTCGGGACCCTCGTCGTCGTCGAGTGGCGAGATGTCTGCTACGTTGAGACCCTCGTCGTCGGGACCCTCATCGTGGAGACCCTCATCGACGTCGAGCGGCGAGATGTCTGCTTTGTTGAGACCCTCGTCATCGGGACCCACGTTGTGGGGACCCTCATCGTGGAGACCCTCGTCATCGTCGAGCGGCGAGATCCCTTCAGGGTCCTCTGCGGTGACTGCAGTAACAACATTCTCAGAAGACCATGGTCCCACTACAGGTTCTGGACAACCTGCAGACTCTGGAACGCCTGAAGTCGCTGACTCTGGAACGCCTGAGGCAGGTCTTCGTCTAGGCGCTGGCACTGGTCTCTGTCTGGGCGCTGGCACGGGAACCAGTCTGGGTGCTGGCACGGGAACCAGTCTGGGCGCTGGCACGGGAACCAGTCTGGGCGCTGGTGTAGACAGGGCAGCGCCCTCTGCTGGTGTAGACAGGGCAGCGCCCTCTGCTGGTGTAGACAGGGCAGCGCCCTCTGCTGGTGTAGACAGGGCAACACCCTCTGCTGGTGTAGACAGGGCAGCACCCGCTGCTGGTGTAGACAGGGTAGCACCTGCTGCTGGTGTAGACAGGGCAGCACCCGCTGCTGGTGTAGACAGGGCGGCGAACAACAGCATGGACTCATCCCTCAAAGTCTTAACCCAAGTCAGTATTTGTGTGCGACCTGGATCTGGTAGCAAACAGGAATTGGCAATGATTATTTCTTCTGCAAGGGAAAAAGACCTGATTTTATGTTGTGGGTCCACACTACTGAGGGCAGCCTGAAGCAGTCTCTCAATCTGCTGGATAACGAGAGTGGCCTCCTGCATCTGTACAACAGCGACCCCTGGGGTTGATGAGTGCTCTGTGCGTTCGTCCTCAGAGTGGGAGCTCACACACTTCTCCTTCCGTGAAGGCTTTGCTGGAGGAGGCATCCTTGGGTCCTCAGCTGCGTGTCGTGTAGGACCCATCTCTGTGTGTCCTGCAGACGTGTGAACTGGGACCACATACCCCCCCTTCAGCGAACGTCTCCCCGGAGACGTCACAGGGCACGAGGTCGGGCACCCGTCCCCCAACGAAATCCTCCTCTGCGCTGTTGACAGCGTGGGAAGTGGGGCAGTAGGCGGGGCGGGCAGAAACCCGGAAACGTTCAGCGTCTTCGATCGCCGCTTCCTCCCGCGGCAACGCAGTGCTGGAGCTGGACTGGACCAGAACCTTTCGGGTTCCGAGTCGTCCTCAGAAATGGACCACAAAGCCAACGCAGGCGAAGGAGGGCAGAAAAAAACCATTTCGGAGCGGTCGCCTCCGCGTTTCCTCCGCTCTTCCTCCTCGACCAGAAGCGGGGATGAGAGAATCTCCGTGTCCGAGCTGTAGTCCCCCCAGCCGGTCTCTGCACGAACCCCGTACATGTGTATGACGGTCGGCTCGTCCTGTCCTGGGGCCGCGTCTGTCAGACGCTGAGCCGGTTTGCTGTTTCGCCTGCGGGTCCTGCGATTTCGTGATGGCCGGGTCATACTGTCACGATTTGGTTCCAGTGGAGGACGCAGACCCAAAATGCAGGCGAACAGGACTCAGAGACAAAGTGTAAAAATAATAAACACTTTAATGATCAAAACAATAAACTGACGGTGCAGTAAACTTACAAAAACAAGGGGAAAACGAGTAGTGGCTCTACCAGACTTCAGGAAGGTATGATTATGACCCGGCGAGGAACAAATGAAATGAGAGGGCTTTTAAACTATGAGGGAGAGCAGGTTGGCAGGTGGCTGATGACAACAGGTGAAAGTGATTAAGGATGCAGACTAGAACGGAGGAGTGATTGAAAACAGAAAGAAACATGACAGGCGCAGAGCATGACAGAGACCTGCTCGCTGAGAGGCAGCAGCTCTATCAGTTGTGCCACTGTGCTACCCCATTTCAAACATTATATTTATAAATAAAAGCATATTTTCTAAAGTTGTTACACAGACAATAAATTGATATTTTTACAACCTCTAAGCAGACATATTTATATGACTCCCCTGTGCTCTCTAGCACCCCCCCCCCCCCCACAGGGGGGTTGGGCACCCCAGGTTGGGAAACACTGTCCTGTGGCATCGTTTTTAGTACAGTTGTATGTGTGACTGATGTGCTGATTCCATTGCTGTTTCTTTACAGTTTCCAATGTACCAAGCATAGAGAGTAAGGTCCTATTAAAGTGTTCTGGTTGCGCATCATCTTGTGGGTGGTTTGGCGAAGTGTGCATCTTCTGACGAATCGTATAAAGTTTTTAAAGTTGTTAAATTCTCTCTGAGCAAAACAGAGCATATATTTAAGTGTCCTCTCCAAAGGAAATTAAAACAGAAGATTCCACCGCAGAGGCAGCAAGAATATACATATAAAAGTGTTGGGTTTGTGTTGTGTGTGTGAGAACTCACCTAGCAGTTGCTAAGTGCTGGAGATTGAGTTCCTGGGTAACCACCTGCCGCCAATCTGGTTAATGAGTCCAGCTGCTCTTTAAGCCTTGGAGGAGGTTCCAGTCTTCGCTGAATCACTCAGTCACCTTGGGTACTGTGTGACAGCCATTTTAGTGTTATCCTTTGTGAACTTGTGTTTGATCAACTTGTGTCTCCCTGTGTTTTCAAGACAAATCCGTGACTCACCTCTGGAACCCCAACCTGATAAGCTGCCTTCAAACTGGACTCCTTCTCTGTGAAACTCTGTCCTCCAGCCTGACACTCTTCCACCAGCTGCCACCTGCAAGACACTACTTAGGACTCTTGGAAAAAAACAAGGATTTACTCACCTGACGGACACTTGCCTCCTTCCCCTGGTCTGCCTCCTCCAAGTTCCTTCTGTAAGAAAGAAACTCAATTAAATACAACAGCTACAATATTCCCCAACATCATCATTAATCTTTTTCCCCTTTCCTTCCAGGAACCCTGACTTCCTTTACCCTAGCACGGCAAATAAACTCACTTAACTGATTACCTGTGTCTGTGATCCTTCTCAGCCTTGGTCTGAATTTGAGTACATTTTCAGTAATTATTTACCACAGAATGATTCAGCCATAACATGAGTACTCACGACCAGACTGAGATGGATCAATTAAGAGAAGCTATTCTTTCCCAAGAACAATGACTAACTGCAACCCAAAACATGTTTCAACAGATTCTGAGCCAACAACAAACGACCTCCGAGAACTTAACTAAACTGGGTGGAATGGTCCACGAGCTGGGAAAGCAGAGATCTTCTTCTTCCCACACCGGAATTACCAACACTGCCTCCGCTGCACAATCCCCAGAGCCACCAACCCAATACTCTGTCCGTGAGCCCGAGATGAAACCCAGTCAACTATTTGCTGGTAAATCTGAACAGTTTTGTGGGTTTATGCTACAATGTAATCTAGCCTTTAGCAGAGCTCCACAAACCTATTTCTCCGACTAGTCCCGCATCTCCTACATAGTTTCCGCCCTACAAGGAGAGGCCTTAAGGTGGGCTGATGCTTACTTTGGTTCCATTTCTGTACATGACTGTACCTTTTCCACCTTTTACAACGACTTTCAGAGAGTTTTTGAGCGACCTCTGCACCACGAAACAGCTTCCAAGAGGCTAATGGCGCTGTGCCAGTGGAACCAATCTGTGGTGGACTTTGCTCTTCACTTCCGGATTGTGGCCAGACAGGCCGGATGGGAGGACCTCGCTCTACGGGGAGTATTCGTTAATGCCCTCATTGATCGCATTAAGAATCAGTTGGCCCTTGTAAATGAACCTGACAACTTAAACGATCTTATTGAGTTATCCATCCGCATTGACGATTGGCACAGAGAATATCGGGGGTTGTTGGACTACAAATCCCAGGGTCTTTCCACTTTAGTGACTCCACTTCCGGATCCGGTAAGCTGCAGTCCGGTGTGTAATCCTGTGAATGAACCTGATTCAGCAGAGCCTATGTTAATTGGGCATACCCGCCTCACCCCTGAGGAGAGACAGGCATTTTTCAGCTAAAGAATGCTTATATTGTGGGAAGAAGGAGCACTTCATTGCTTCATGTTCTCTTCATTTAAAAGGCCGACCTCACCAGTAAAACAGGAGATACTGGTGGGCGCTTCAAACTATTCTCCTGAGAATCGTCTTACTCTTCGATCTTCAGTTTGTTACAATAACATTAATCTCCTCGTGCAGGCTTTAATTGATTCTGGAGCTGAACAGAATCTAGTCAGTGACAATGTGGTGGAACAACTTTCCATCCCTCTGGGCAGATTACATCAACCCCTCTCTGACAGCGCTCACCGGTCAGTCCATTTCCACAATTTCCCATAAAATTACCTCTTTAAAAATCATCGTCCATTTCCACCATTTTCTATAAAATTACCTCTTTAAAAATCATCGTATCTGGCAATCATCATAAACAGAGTGAATTTTTTATTTTTTCATTCAGAGACCCCTCAAGTTATATTAGGATTTCCCTGGCTCAGAAGACATTACCCTCAAATTGACAGGTCTCATAACCAGAGAGTTTCATGGAGTCATTATTGTTCCTCCAACTGCCTTAAATCTGCAGTCACCTCCTCTCTTCCTCCTTGTTATAAAGAGGAGATGGATTTGTAATCTACTCTGACCTGTTATTATGATCTGGCCCCAGTGTTCAGCAAATTCCAAGCTCTCTCATTACCTCCCCACAGGCCATATGACTGTTCCATAGATTTACTACCTGGTGCTCCCTTACCTTCCTGCCGTCTGTATAATCTGGCTGGTCCAGAGAAACAAACCATGAGGGAATATATTGATGCGTCTTTATCCTCAGGCATTATTCGTGCTTCGACGTCCCTAGTAGGAGCTGGGTTTTTCTTCGTCGCCAAGAAGGATAAAACATTGCGGCCTTGTATTGATTACAGAGAACTGAACCAGATCACTGTTAAGAATAAATACCCTCTATCTCTTATCAAGTCCATTTACGAGCAACTCAGTGAGGCTTCTATTTTCACTAAGCTTGACCTCAGAAACGCCTATCCCCTGGTTCATATAAAAGAGGGGGACGAATGGAAGACTGCCTTCAGAACCGCTTTTGGACATTTTGAATATCTGCTGATGCCTTTTGGGTTGCCAAATGCTCCTGCGGTGTTTCAGGCCTTGGTTAATGATGTGCTAAGGTTTTTTTTAAATCTCAGTTTGCCTTTGTTTACCTAGACGACATACTAGTCTTCTCCAAGGACATTCAACCACACACTCAACATGTTCGGGCAGTTCTCCAGCGGCTGCCAGAGAACCAACTCTTAGATAAAGCAGAGAAGTGTGAGTTCAGTGTGCCCTCTGTTACCTTTTTGGGATTTGTGTTTAAGAGTAGACAGGTCTGGATGGACTCGAACAGGGCCGGCCAAAGGCATAAGCGAACTAAGCGGCTGCTTAGGGCCCCGGGGCCACTAGGGGGGTCCCTAAGTGGAATTGAATTTTTAGGGTAATGATATCAATATGATTCTATTTAATATTGTAAGTTCAGCTTTTGCGATTTATTGCATACATTTACATAGTTAAGAACTAATTATTAAGCTTTAAATGTCTTTTTTTAACCATTTTATGTGGTTTCAAGTAATTGTTAATTTACATTATTTAAAGCACTCTGGCACAACAATTTCCTGTGGATCAATAAAATTCTATCTTATCTTATCTTAAGGATTTCCTTGATATTTGTTATTTTATTTTATTTTGTCTGTTTTTGCACAATTTAATTTATTTTCATGCATCTAACTTATTTTATCTGTTGTTTGTTGTTCATCTTACACTAAACATTACTTCTGAACATTACTGTTGCAGTTCTTTAAAACCAAAGGTAATAAACCAGACAACACTTTTACTGTAAAATACATTGCATACTTGTTTTTTTCTTCTTCTTTCTTTTGTTACTTTTAGTACCACATTTTCAACAAGATCACATGTGTCAACCTCAAGGTCTGTAGGCCAAATCCAGCCGGCCATAACCAATTCTGTGACTCCACAGAGACAGAACTTCAAGATAACAGTTGTGTGCTTCAGTATTACTTTATTAGTCAAATCAAATCAGTTTTTGTGTTTATAATGCCAAATTACTCAAACATAAAAAATTTTTTTAGAAGTACCTGTAGTCATTGAATGCAGAGAAAGTTATATTTTACCAGTTTGTTAATCGGTCACTTTATCAATACATTCTGCCGTGTCCTGCCTTTTGAGGACATTTATGATCTTGATGTGGCCCAGAATAAAAAAAGAGTTTGACGCCCCTGCACTGGACGATACATATAGGATAATGTAAACAGGGCTGTCAGAGTTGCAATGAGTTTATGTTAGGTGGGTGAATGATCTGATTTGACTGTTTATTGCAGTAATCCACATTATTTGCAGAAATAGAGGGCCCCAAACAAATTTCGCTTGGGGCCCCATGGAGGCTTGGGCCGGCCCTGGATGCGGAGAAGATCAAAGCCGTGATGGACTGGCCCACTCCTCAGACCTGCAAACAACTCCAACGCTTCCTGAGCTTCGCAAACTTTTATCGCCGTTTCATCAGGAACTTCAGTCAAGTTGTGAGTCCATTAACCAAACTCACCTCTTCTCTCCGTATTTTCTCTTGGAACAGGGAGGCCGAGGTGGCCTTCATCAAACTCAAGGGACTTTTTTCCTCTGCCCCTGTTCTCAGGGGCGTAACTTTAGGTCTAACATTGGGGGGGTTGTGATTAACAATAAACACGAAAAAATTGTACACTATACGCTTCGGTGTTTAATAAGAAATGTAAGAATTATCACTAGAAAACATTACCGTCATCCATCAAGTACATTATTTTATCAACTAAAATTATTGAAGTTCCATGATTTGGTAGACTATAATATTTTATCAGTTATGTATAGAGCTCAAAATAATGCATTACCTTTAAATATCCAAATGCACTTTGTTAAAAGACAAAGTTGTTATAATCTTAAGGGAACAGAGTTGTTTGTAAAACCACAATTCAGAACCAGTTTGAAGGGACGTTCTACCTCAATCCAGGGAATTAGATTATGGAATGGCTTGGAGAATGTAGTTAAAAATGCCAAGTCAATGTTTACATTTAAAAAAATGATCAAAACAAATGTGTTAAAAAAATATATGTGAAATAACGTAATGTGTATTGTATTAGTTAGAAAATTAGAAAGAGTTAGTCATTTTGTACTGTTGGTTGAAGAATATTATTGTTTAACCTGATTGTTGGAAAAAGTTGGTTGAAGATTATTATTGTTTACATGGTTTGACTACTGTTGTTTAATCTGATTGTTGGAGATAAGGGGCAGATATAATAAGATTTATTCTTCTTTCTGCTACCTTTCATTTTTTTACATTTTGTACACTATCATTATGAGATTGTCTTGTATTTTTCTTTTGTAAAAAAATGAACAAATTTAATAAACATTAATAAACATTAATAAACATTAAACATTAATACGCGTCATCTCCACGCGACGCGTCAGCTTTGTCCTGATCAAGATGGCGGCGACAGGACCCAGCTAGTACGAAGAACTTCACAAAGAAACACGGTAAAAACAATTATTTCTTTGCGAGAAAAAATATATTACTAAGCTGACTTTATAGAAGACGTGTTCTTGAGTTTAACGAAATGTTCAAATCAGCTGGATTTAAAAAAAAAAGTTCGCTGACTTTTATGCAGGCGCCAGGCGGGTCAAACCGGACGCTTTCTTTCTTTAAATTTAGCTAAATAAACGCTTAAAAATATACAGTATTTCTTCGCTGACTTATGGGTGATAGTAGACGTACTCCTGAGTTTAACGAAATGTTCAAATCAGCTGGATTAAAAAAAAAAAAAGTTCGCTGATTTTTATGCAGGCGCCAGGCGGGTCAAACCGGAGCTTTCTTTCTTTAAATTTAGTTAAATAAACGCTTAAAAAATATATTTCTTACCTCACTACAGCAGACGGGCTCCTGAGCTGAACCAAATGTGAAATCAGCTGGATTTAAAAATCCGCGGTGTGGTTTATGAGTGGTATCTTGCAAACAAAAACAGCTACCTGTTCATCCATAGCAGGGAGCGGGCAGCCAGAGTAATCAGTCCGACCAAAGGAGGCCTTTTTCGGACACATGCATGTAGAAACTTCTGGGCAACTTCATGAGCAGCTCCGTGACTCACGTGACTTCCTGTAGCCGGTGGGA